>JABUQX010036662.1:7500-60000 GCA_015478945.1 Trachelipus rathkii
AATTGGCAACTTCAGTTAGGAATAATGATGGATGTATTAAAATACTTTAAAAAGATAAGGAGGGAGCTGTAATCGTTGATGGAAGCAAGTTCATTCCTTCTTCCAACTTAAGTCTTTCTCTCCTCATTAACCATGGTTCAATCGTGCTTGTTCTCTGGCCATTCAGGCTAGACGACAGTGCGGATCGGGGGTGGAAAAATTCTCGTTCCTCCCAATCACTCTCGCCAATTTTCATTCAGCTAGAAATCTTGCAAGGGATACTCTTCGACGAGCAAGCGGCGTTCATCAAACGAAAGTGCGCTAACTTCCTTGGGTTTCCTTACTGACAAATCTTTCTGCGCCTTTGCAAAAAACATCTCTAGAATCTTCGTAAATCTCCCCTTTTCCTCTGATGGTTCCTGGTTTTAATTCTCCAACTGAAAAGACCATTCTCTTCGGCCTCCTATTTTCCACTTAATTCAACCCTAGACGATTCTGGCATATTCTCTTCCTCCTCCTTCTCCTCTTCAGGTGTCCTATGTCTTTGCCTGTTTGATTACATTGATCGGTTGCATTAGTCCCCTGAAATCTATGAAGGATAGGAAGACGGGTGGCCCAGATGGCATTCCTCCCCAAGTTTTGAGGTAGTGTGCTTCCGTGCTATTCCGGCCCTCGTCAACTATACTCCTATGTTCTCAATATAGCACCTTTCCCTCAGTGTGAAGCTCGCACAATGTCCAAACCTATTCCAAAAAAAGGGGAAAGCCCGCTCTGATCCTTCTAACTATCGCGCTATAGCTCTCACTGTATTCTATCTAAGATCTTTTGAAACCCTTCTCAACTCTCACTTCTTAGATTATCTGGAAACTTATTCCCTTCTTTCCGATAGCCAGTACGGCTTTCAGCGCTCGAGGTTCTTCTGGCGATATACTTTCCTATCTAACCGATTTATGGTTTTCAGCTCTTAGGAACTACGGGGAGACTTGCGTGGTGCGCGCTTGACATATCCAAAGCATTTGACCGAGTATGGCACGTGTCATTGCTCTCCAAGCTCCCCTTCTTTGGGTTTCCTCTTTCTCTTTGCTTAATTATGCTCTAGCTTTCTTTCAAATCGCCCAATATCGGCTGTTGTTGATGGTGGCGATTTCTTCTTTTTTCTGTCAATAGTGGTGTCCTCAGGGTTCTGTCTTATTTCCTACTTTATTCCTAGTTTTCGATTAACTGATGTCTTCTCACCTGCCCACCTCTAAGCTCTATCAAACTCATTTATGCCGATGACCGACCCTCATTCTTCACTCATATCAATCTGCTCCTCTTTTACTTCTAGAATTTTGCCTCTCGTCTTAATCTTTCCGATTCTATTCTTCCTGATCTATATAGGAGTTCCGGATGGGTTCTCTCAGCATTGTGAAATTCAATTCTTTAAAACCCAACTTCTGCAAATTTCCTTCTCTAAAAACGCATTTCTAACTTTTCCTATCTCTTTCGACGGTTCTCTCGTCTCTCCTGTTGACAATATAAACATCCTTGGCCTTAACATAAACAAAAAAAATGTGGACCAGATGGCATTCCTCCCCAAGTTGTGGAGCGGATGTGCTTTCCGTGCTATTCCCCGCCCCTCGTTTCAACTATACTCCCCTATTCTCGAATTACTAGCACTTTCCCTCAGTGTTGGAAAGCTCGCACATGTCCAACCTATTCCAAAAAAAGGAAGCCGCTTCTGATCCTTCTAACTATTTTTTTCGCGCTCTCACTTGTATTCTATCTAAGATCTTTGAAAAACCCTTCTCAACTCTCACTTCTTAGATTATCTGGAAACTCATTCCTTTCTTTCCGATAGCCAGTACGGCTTTCAGCGCTCGAGGTTCTTTTGGCGATATACTTTCCTATCTAACCGATTAATGGTTTTTCGCTCTTAGGAAATACAGGGGAGATTGCGTGGGTGGCGCTTGACATATCCAAAGAATTTGACCGAGTATGGCAGGCGTCACTGCTCTCCAAGCTTACCTCCTTTGGGTTTTTCTCTTTCTCTTGGACTTAATTATGCTAGCCTTGTTCTTTCAAATCGTCAATGTCGTCGTTGTGATGGGGGCGATTTCTTCTTTTTCTGTCAATAGTGGTGTTCCTCAGGGTTCTGGTCTTATTTCCTACTTTATTCCTAGTTTTCATTAATGATCTTCTCACCTGCACCTCTAAACTCTATTCAATCATATTGCATGATGACTCGACCTTCATTCTCAACTATCATATCAATTCTGCCTCCCTCTTTTACTTCTAGAATGCCTCTCGTCTAATCTTTCCGATTCTATTCTCCCTGATCTGGATAGAATTTTCAGGTGGGGTCGTCTCAACTGTGAAATTCAATTCTTTAAAAAACCCAACTTCTGCAAATCTCCTTCTCTAAAACGCATTCTAACTTCCTATCTCTTTTCGACGGTTCTCTCGTCTCTCTCATGTTGACAATATAAACATCCTTGGCCTTAACATAAACAAAAAAAAAAAATGTTTGGAAACCTCATCACAACGGTTGCTGGAGCGGCCTCAAAGAAACTGGAGAGTTCTGTTTAGACTGCGAGACTTTTTCCCTTTCTCAGTAGGCTCCAGCTATTACAAGTCTCATCCGCCCTTGATGGAGTTACTGCTCTCATATCTGGGGGGGGGGAGCTCTGGTTCACCTGGCTTTTGGATAGAGTTCGAGTCAAAAGCCAAAAGCTTATAAACTGTTATCTCTATTCTACAAGGCACCTCAGCGGCAAGTGCTCGAGGGAACTTATTATCACGCGCGTACCACCACCTTTACGACGCCCTTGTTCGTGCACAAGGAGTGATGTATTTGTGTTGATCATTGGTAATTCCAGGCTGTTTGCTGTGGTACTTCCTACTTTTCCAGTCATCTCTGTTGTGTGGAATTCTCTTCCATTTTCTGGATATCCTGCTCAATTTAATCTCCGTCACTTTAAAGCCTGCGTCTCTGCTCATATGCGTAATTTGCGCAAGAGGGTGAACTTTTGAGCTACTACACCCGCCTCCTTGAATAAGGCTCTGACTGTGAGTGGTGTTGACAACTGTAAAAAAAATCCTTTAATGCGCAGATATGTGACAAATAAACTAAAACCCCTACTCACCCATCCAAACATCATCAAGGATTATCCCAGGAAAATCGCACTCTTCAAACATTAACCTCAGATGGACTATATGTCGCAACCACACATACTTTTACCTATTAAACCTCAAATTACATTAAAATTCTAGCACTCAACACACACAAAATCTACCATAGCTCTCCTACCACAAGTCACTCATCAGAATTGCAATCTTTTCTTCTCCCCCTCTCTCATTCCTTTCCACACCAACACAAACACATTTCACGACCACACCACTCATTTTCACCGTTTCCTTCCATCTTTGATCAGTCACAGCTAGCAAATCAAATTTGCCCTTTCTAAATTCACAATCCATATTATATATATATATATATATATATATTATAGATATATATATTATATATAATATAATATATATATATATATATATATATATTATATATATATATATATATATATTAATTATTGAGTTTTAATATTTATCCAAAATTTTTAATATTTGTTCAATTAATCGGCAAAAATTGCCGATGATGCCGATGACGATGACGATTGGAAAAAAATATGCTTATATTGCCGATGACGATGAAGATTAATTGTCCCATACTAAGTATATATATATATATATATATATATATATATATATATATTATAATTTATATATATATATATATAATATATATATATATATATATATATATATATATATATATATATATATATATATATATACTAATACCTATACACAAAGCACTGAACACAACACCATACTACCTCACGCAACAACTCAATAAAACTCCAATAATATATCAACCTACCTACGCATCTACACTACCCAAACATCAATAATAACTACCTACACACAAAACTAATATATAGAGGTATATCCAGAACCCAGCACACTATCCATGATCTCTAAACATAAGCAATTCAACCGAAGCTTCAAAGCATCCTAATACTCAGCGACACAGCGCAGTAGAGATATATATAGAAACATGCTACCGAAGATGCAATCTTATTATCCTGATCTAGCGTGGACTCAGACTAGTAGAAGATAGTAGCCTACTGCACATTGTCTAACGCGCGACAAGCTGTTATCGCTCAGAATTGGTTCGAGTCCCTGCGCGCGAGTACGAAATTTTATTACTTACTTATTATTGCAAACTTTGGAAGCAACAACGCACTTCCTGTCCGCCCACTCCATTTCTGACGTTGCTATTACCTTTGGGATTGGATCAGCAATCTTGCATTAACCCACCAAGCAACGCACCCCATGTCCAAAGCAGAAAGCGACACATATTGTCAGACGCCCCAAAACGAGGGGTTCCCATCCACCCTCCCTAGCTCGAATTATAAATAAGATAACGAGTCTTCAAAGCAAATGGATCCGGAACCAGCAGAAGATTAGAACAACAACTGACTAATCCCCGCACACACATACTGCTATCTCTTTATATTAACTCTCGACCGAAACGCCGGATCGGGACTAAGTGGCTAGACGCTATCCGCAGAGCACATTGCGACTTCTAACCGGCCGACACTGTTGCGATGAGTACTCGAGAGTCCCAGCGCGAAGTGACAATTTATATTCTCACGTCTTATTATTGCAAATTTGCCGCAACAAGCATGTTGGGCCCATTTCGGCGTTCCTTAACTTTGGTTGGTTGCTCCTGTAACCCAGGAGCACCCAAGCAGAATGCCAGGTAGCCCCAGCAGGTGTTCCAACCACCCTCCTGTGGATTTAAATAAGCACCGAGTTTCAAAGCAGTGATATCGGAGCAGTAAATTAGAAAACTGTTCCGATATGCCTTCTTTTTCTGGAAAGGCGGATTGGACTAGTGGTAGAGCCTTGTACATTGTCTAATGGCGACGCTGTTGCCGATGGTTCGAGTCCTGGCGCGAGTAAAAATTTATTTTTTCGTCTTATTATGCAAATTTGTTGCAACAAGCGATGTTGCTGCCCATTTCGGACGTATCTTGACTGTTGCGTTGGATAGCTCCTGTAACCGAGGAAACACCCATGCAGAAATGCCATGTAACCCAGCAGGTTGTTCCACCCACCCCTCTTGTCGATTTAAATAAGTACTAAGTTTCATAGCAGTGATATCGAAGCAGGAGATTAGAAAACTTTCGAGATGCCTTCTTTTTCTGGGAAGGTGGATCGGACTAGTGGTAGAGCTTTCCGTACATTGTCTGACGGCGACGCTGTTGTCGATGGTTCGAATCCTGGCACGAGTGAAATTTTTCTTTGTCTTATATTATATATATATCGCAGCAAGCATGTTGCCCATTTCGGCGTTGCTTGACTTTTGGTTCATTGTTCCTGTAACCAGGAAAACACCAAAAGCAGAATTGGGCCAGGTAGCCCCAGCAGAGTGTTCAAACCACCCTCCTGTCGATTAAATAAGTACCGAGTTTAAAAGCAGTGATAATCAAAGCATTAGATTAGAAATCTGTTCGAGATGCCTGTCTTTTTGTGAATGACTAGTAAGCAACCAAATTAAATTTAATTATATAAAAAAAAAAGTTTAAACAATCCTAGAATGTATGAAACTATTTTATAAATTGTTAAAATTCGTGACATCATCTTATTAGCTATACTATCCTTATTATGCTTATTAGCATTTGAAATTGTGCTTTTCCACGTGGTATGACTTGAGAGGTATGACGTATGATTCATCTATGACGTTGAGGATATTTATTGGCTATTTCAAAAAGATTTACCGCCTCTCCTCACTGAATATGTTCTATTTTAGAGACTAGGCAGTAGTATATATATATATATATATATATATATATATATATATATATATATATATGGATATCTATACATCTTTCCATATTTGCATCTCTACCTATTTAACATATATCTATATAATATATATTCCCCACGCAAACGTAAATAATGATTTAGTAAGACTTCGGCTCCGGCTAAGGTTTCTACATTTAAAAATTGATGAGCACTTCTTTTTGGTAATATATTTTCACCTAAAAAAATTTCTTGGAAAAAACTATGATACCAAAATCTAACTCCGGCTCCGGCTCTGCGCTCCGGCCTTCGGCTCCGGCCCGCTCCGACTAAGTTCTGCATTATTTTAAAAATTGTTCGCACGTTTTCGTGGTAATAATTTGTTTTTCAAATTAAATAATATTCTTCGAAAAAATTCATACTACGGCTCCCGCTCCGACTCCGATCCTGGATCCGACTAAGGAATTTGCACAATTTGAAAATTATTCAAGCACGTCTTCTGACAATATATATTTCTCCTAAAAAGTATTTAATAAAAAAAATTCATACAAAGGATCCGCTCCGGCTCCGGCTCCGCTGGACTAAGGATTCTGACTTATTGTAAATTATTCAGCACCGGATCTAGCAATCTTTTCTTCACATAAAAATATTTATTTTTAAGATTATAAATACCTAGGATCCGTTCCGACTCTGGCTCACGATCCGGCTCCGGATCAACTAAGGTTTCTTACTATGAAAATTTAGTAAGTCTTTGTGACAAAAAATAATTTTCAATCTAAAAAAATTTCTTGAAAAAAATTCATACCCAGGGATCCGGATCCGGATCCGGATCCGGATCCGGATCCGGATCCGGATCCGGATTCAGCTCCGACTTCGCTTCGGCTCCGGATTCCGACTAAGGCGTTTCTGCATATTTGAAAATTGTTCAGCCACGTCTTCTCCTGGCAATAAATTTTTACCTAAAAAAATATTTTTCGAAAAAAATTTCATACCCAGGAATCCTGCTCCAGATCGACTTCGCTTTCGGCATCGAACTTGACTAAGGTTTTCTGCCCCACTATTTGGAAAATTGTTCGTCACGTCTTCTGACAATAAATTTTTGACCAAAAAAATATTTCCGAAAAAAATTCATACCCAGGATCCGGCCCCGGCTCCGGGCTCCGGATACGGACTTCGGCTTCGGCTCCGGATCCGGATAAGGTTTTCTAGACTATTGAACATTGTTCAGCACGTCTTCTTGAAATAAAATTTTTCACCTCAAAAAATATTTTCTGAAGAAAATTCATACCCAGGATCCGGATCCGATCCGGATCGGATCCGGCTCCGACTACAGCTTCGGCTCCAGATCCGACTAAGGTTTCTGCACTATTTGAAAATTGTTCGGCACGTCTTCTGACAATAAATTTTTCACCAAAAAAATATTTCCCGAAAAAAATTCATACCCAGGATCCGGCTCCAGATACGGCTCCGGATACGACTTCGGCTTCGGCTCCGGATCCGACTAATGTTTCTACACTATTTGAACATTGTTCAGCACGTCTTCTTGAAATAAATTTTTCACCTAAAAAAATATTTTCTGAAGAAAATTCATACACCAGGATCCGGGATCCGGATCCGGATCCACTTCACTTCGGTCCGAATCCGACTAAAGTTTCTGCACTATTGAAAATTGTTCGGCACGTCTTCTGGACAATAAATTTTCCCAAAAATTATTCCCGAAAAAAATTCATTACAGGATCAGCTCCGGATCCGGATCTGGGCTCCGGGCTCCGCGGTCCGACTAGTTTTCTAGACTATTTGAACATTGTTCAGCACGTCTTTCTTGAAATAAATTTTTCACCTAGAAAAATATTTTCTGAAGAAAATTCATACCCAAGATCCGGATCCGGATCCGGATCCGGATCCGACTTCAGCTTCGGCTCCGGATTCGACTAAGGTTTCTGCACTATTTGAAAATTGTTCGGCACGTCTTCTGACAATAAATTTTTCACCAAAAAAATATTTCCCGAAAAAAATTCATACCCAGGATCCGGCTCCGGATACGGCTCCGGATACGACTTCGGCTTCGGCTCCGGATCCGACTAATGTTTCTACACTATTTGAACATTGCTCAGCACGTCTTCTTGAAATAAATTTTTCACCTAAAAAAATATTTTCTGAAGAAAATTCATACTCAGATCGGTATCCGGATCCGGGAGTCGCGATCCGACTTCAAGCTTTCGTTCCTGATGACTAAGGTTTCTGCACTATTTGAAAATTGTTCGGCACGTCTTCTGACAATAAATTTTTCCCCAAAAAATTATTTCCCGAAAAAAATTCATACCCAGGATCAGGCTCCGGATCCGGCTCCGGATACGACTCCGGATCCGACTAGTGTTTCTAGACTATTTGAACATTGTTCAGCACGTCTCCTTGAAATAAATTTTTCACCTAGAAAAATATTTTCTGAAGAAAATTCATACCCAGGATCCGGATCCGGATCCGGATCCGGATCCGAATCCGGCTCCGACTTCAGCTTCGGCTCCGGATTCGACTAAGGTTTCTGCACTATTTGAAAATTGTTCGGCACGTCTTCTGACAATAAATTTTTCACCAAAAAAATATTTCCCGAAAAAAATTCATACCCAGGATCCGGCTCCGGATACGGCTCCGGATACGACTTCGGCTTCGGCTCCGGATCCGACTAATGTTTCTACACTATTTGAACATTGCTCAGCACGTCTTCTTGAAATAAATTTTTCACCTAAAAAAATATTTTCTGAAGAAAATTCATACCAGGATCCGGCGCATCCGGATCCGGATTCGGATCCGACTTCAGCTTCGGTTCCGGATCCGACTAAGGTTTTTGCACTATTTGAAAATTGTTCGGCACGTCTTCTGACAATAAATTTTTCACCAAAAAAATATTTCCGAAAAAAATTCATACCCAGGATCCGGCTCCGGATACGGCTCCGGATACTACCTTCGGCTTTCGGCTTCGCGGATCCGAATAATGTTTTTTTATACTATTTAACATTGCCTCAGCACGTCTTCTGCAAATAAATTTTTCACCTAAAAAAATATTTCTGAAGAAAATTCATTACCAAGGATCCGGATCGGTCCGGGCCTCTGACTTCGGCTTCGGCCTTCCCAGATCCGGCTAAGTTTTCTGCACCTATTTGAAAATGTTCGGCCCGTCTTCTGAAATAAATTTTCACACAAAAAAATATTTCCCGAAAAAAATTCATACCCAGGATCCGGCTCCGGCTCCGGCTCCGGCTCCGGCTCCGGATCCGGTTATGACTTCGGCTTCTGCTCCGGATCCGACTACGGTTTTCTGCACTATTTGATAACTGTTCAGCACGTCTTCTGGCAATAAATTTTTCACCTAAAAAAATATTTTTTGAAAAAATTTCACACTCTGGCTCCGGCTCCGTCCGGCTCCGGCTCCGACACCGGCTCTGGCTTTGACTCCGCTCCGGATTGGGCTCCGGATCCGACTAAGGATTCTGCACTATTTGAAAATTGTTTAGTACGTTTTCTGGCAATAAATTTTTCATCTAAAAAATTTTTTCTTGAAAAAAATTTATACCCAGGATCTGGCTCCGGCACCGGCACCCCGGCTCCGGCTCCATTTATTTGACTGAGTAAAATCCGAAGAATGGGTGGGAGGTTAAGAATATATATATAAAAAAAATAGATTTTCTATAATTATAAATAAAACTTTTTTTTAACCTAAACCAACCTGGAATTACAATTTTGACTGGAATTTGAAATTTTTTAGTTCGATTACCTCTCTAAATAAAATTCAGTTCTAAAAACCATTTAGAATTTTAAAAAAAAATAATTACACCATGATGTTCAGGAGGAATTTTTCTAATAATCTAGATAATAAAAAAAAAATGTGAAAATTTTGATTTTGACTTCAAAAAGTAGGGGGTCCAAGGATAAAGTCTCCCCTTAAACCTAAAAAAGACCCCAACTCCTCCTCCTCTTACCACCCTATTTCTCTCCTCTCCTCCATCAGTAAACTGCTGGAGAAACTAATATTAAACAAAATCTCCCCTCTCATCACTCTCCCAGATTTCCAACATGGCCGTTTAAAAGCAACCCACTCCACAACTACAAGCCCTTTACCTCCTCAACCCAAACACAATCATCATGCTTCAGACCAATCCCATCAAAATAGATCCATCTCACAGCAAATCGACATTCAACAAAGCCTTTGACACTGTCCCCACATTCATTCTCATTCAAAAAATCCTTCAATCCCCCTTGAAAATAACGACAAAAAATGGCTTTCTAAATTTTTCTCACTAACCGTTTGCCAAAGTCTCCACAAAACAAATCTCTCCCACTCCAAAAATAATTACAAATAAAGGCGTCCCACAGGCGCATTCTCTCTCCATTCCTCGTTCAATCTTTTCACAGCAGGACCTGCCCATCCCTTACCACCAACCACCAAACTTATCACATACGCAAATGATATCGGCCTCATTTCCCAATACCCAGGCGTAAATATAGCCACTCATCACACCCAAGAATACTTACAACAATTAGAAACTTGGTTACTCTCCAATAGAATGACCACCTCCCCTCTCAAATCCTCCATCACCCTCCTAACCACTGACCGCCACCACGTCCACCAAGTTTTCCTGAACAACAATGAACTCACCCTAAACAAACCCTAACCATAATCGAACATTACCTATGGACACCACACACATGACGTTCTCCCCCCAACATTGACCAAATCACCTCATCAACCCAACGGAAACTAAATACCCTCCAAACCCTCTCCCAACACAACTTCAGTAACAGGAAACACACCCTCACCAACTTATAAACAACTCCTCAGAACAAATTTAAACTACGCTTCCCCCGCATCATCCTCAGGAAAGTCAAACCCTAATACACAAAAATTACAAATTACACAAAACACAGCCCTTAGAATTATCACTGGATGCATCAAACTACCCCCATCCAACATTTACATGACAAGACTTACATCCTTCCTATCGCCACCCACCTGGAGATGGTGTGCACTCAATTTTTACCCAGAAAACTCTTAAATCCAAACCCACCCATGTCACCAAATATTCTCCAACCCCTCCCGACACAGGACTAAAATCCCCACCCTCCTCACCAGCTAAATTCTATAATGACATCTACAACATTATTCCTCCTCCCCCTCCCAATAGGTCATGGCGGCTTACACATATCCATACACAACTAACTAACATGTACCTACAAAACCGCACCAATAACAAAACTTACTAAACTCGCCCTACCCCAAAAATTTCCACCTACTAGAAAAACACTGTCAGAAGAGGGCCAAATTGACCTACGCCCCGCGAGCCAGCAATCAGGTCAACCAAAACTACTTACAATAGTAAATTTAGATTCAAACTTAGACAATGCTTACCTCCTCCACCTTGCCAACCAGATGTCACATTTCCAGGGACACAATGAGCACTCCTTCTGGCGGGCGCCCTCACGCCTTCTCGACGCCCCCGCGTTAAGCCGACTTCTACGAATATTCTTCAATTCTTCGCGACCTAGTTGCGACGCCAAGAGCGCTGGCCGGCTTTCCTGGAAGCAGTGTGCCGCCCCTCCATATTTGAGGTGGATAATGGGAAGAAGTAAGTAAGTTAATATATATTATTATATCCTACTTGTCTCCCAAGATGATGGCGCATAGTTAAGGTGTGTAGCCCACACACACCGGACAGGAAAAGTAAGTAAGAAGACATGACTAAGTCGAAAAGAAAGCCCAGCCTTACCGCCCTTTTATACCTTTTAGTGAGAAAACTCGTGGCAGTCAGAAAAATCCACCCTAGGCTCAAAGTGGACTGCGACGGACCCTCACTGTGGCATCTCGTCAACGTGGGGTTCATCCCCTGGACAAAAATCCAGCAACCATACCCCCTTACAAAACCCAGCCATTCACTCCTATTATGCACCTTTCTTCTCGCCTCTGCCAAACTCACATACCTCTCCTCCAGACATTCCTTTACTGACTCCAATCCACTTTTTCTTTGGTCTTCCAGCCGGTCTGATTCCCAACACACTCACCACTATACACCCGTTTAACCAACCGACTATCATCCATCCTTTCCACATGACCAAACCATCTCAATGTACTCTCGTTTATTCTCTCATTTACTCCTTTCTTCACACCACACAACTCTCTAATACGTTCTTTCCTCATTTTTATCAATTCTTCTCACACCTAACATGCCCCTAAGATTGTCATCTGATCTGAACACATTGTACTTTAGATCTATACCTCTTATTCCAGACCATAGTCTCACTACCATACATTAACAGAGGTAACAACAAGCACTCATGCAAGACCCTAACGCACTCAAGACTTAGTCCCTCTACATCCACCAACGATTTAATTGCACCAGCCACCTTCCTGCCATTCACAACTTTCCTACTACACTCTGCATCATCCGTTGTTTTTATCCAACGTATATCCTAAATATTTAAACTCCGACACTTGTTAAAGATGTTCACCATCTAACATAGCTTCACACCGAGGACTCTCCTCACTCACAACCATAACCTTTCTCTTATCTATGTTTACTTTCAAACCCCTCCTTTTACATACCCTGTTAAATCTCTCTACCAGTCATCTCAAACTCTCTTCAGATTCACCGTACAAAACCAAATCATCCGCATATAATAGGTAGGGCACCTTCCACTTTCTTCCATTCTCCATCATTCTTACACCATCTCCTGCCACACTCACCTCTAATTCTTTCATAACCCCATCCAAATACAAATTGAATAACCATGGAGACATAACACATCCCTGCCTCACTCCGCTATTAAAACAATCACCTTCAACACCATTTACTCCTACACACGACTTGTCACGTCAGTTTCACGTCTGTTTCACATAGTGACCAGGTATTTGTCATCTTAAGGTACACATGAATGTACACGCGAGTATTTTGTTGGTAATTTTGTTCAGAGAGCCGTGTGTGCATTGGCTGTATTTGTAATTAAACTAGTCGTAAAAGACAAACACTTGTAAATAAAATTTAAATTATTAGTATATAACAAATATTCTCAAATATAGAGTATTATGAATATTTAAATACCATTGTACTGTATTAAAATTTACTTTTTGTAACCAATCAACGTTCCGCTTTGGGAGGCTGGTATCGTGAAATGATTGTCCGATACATCCTAAAATTTTGATTCTCTAACGTTCCGCTTTGGGAGATTGGTATCGTGAAATGATTGTCCAAAACATCCTAAAATTTTGATTCTCTCTAGTTCCTATGTAATTATAATGGGAAATTATGGACTTTCAAATTGCTGTAACTACCTCATTAATAAATATTTTGAATTGTTGCTGGCTCCAAGCCTTGTTATCACTCTTTCTAGTATACAGTGTAAAAAAAATTTCATTCTAAGCCATTGGTTTTGGAGTTATTCAAATTTTTTGATGAAACCAATTTAAAAGGTTCGAATTTAAAAATTAAACATATATTAACAAATTGTACATAGTAATGAATCCCAAGTACAAGTCCCATTAAAATTTATAAAATATTAACTGAATTAAAAGAATTTCAACTTGCAGTATTTTGGTGCAGAAGCAAGCCCAAAATATTGTATTCAACTGGTAAGGGGAAACTAATAGTTTAATTTGTCCATTCTCTTTAAAAACCACACTATTGTGTGTGTTTGTGTGTTGATTAATAGGGTTTCAAGTATGAAACCATTCTGTTCAGTAAAAACTGTATAAAATCTCAAAAGGTGTCTTAGATTTTTTTTTACCCCCTCTTAATTTTACCATATTTTGGTAACTACTTTCTTCTTAATCACATCAAAGAACATATTATTACCAAATTTCGTGTATATCACACACACGCATATATATATATATATATATATATATATATATATATATATATATATATATATATATATATATATATATATATATATATATATATATATATATATATATATATATATATATATATATATATATTGTGTGGTGTGGTGTGTGTGTGTAGGTGAATTTGTGTGAGTGATTAAAGAACTATTTATATTAGTATTGTTAATAGTATTGACCAAAACGTAGAATGGATTCTTTTCTAATATATAGAATAGAGAGTAGTTCAGTTTATATTGATGTTTGGATGTGAATGGATGGGTTCTGGAGGGTAAACTATCTTGCACAGAACATGGGTGGAGTACTATAAAGAGTCTGAAAAAAACGATGCCTCACTAGAAACATTTAAGAATGGTATACTTGAGATCTCTTGTTTGAAGGGGATGGGGATGGGGGGAGGGGGAGTGTAGTGAGAGAGATTCTCGTGTGGAATAGTCAGAGTGTGGTTAGAAGGTAAAGAGAAATCTATATTAGACATTAATGGTGGGGAGAGATCATAGTTTTTCATCAACAGAGCGAAAGAATTTGTGGAATCTTTAAATTGGAATGGAGATAAAATAACAGAAGTAGAGGAAGAGTTTTGAAAATTTAGGCTCAATTTGCAATTTGCATTTACAATTAAATCCCTATCTAAAAGTGAATTTGGAGTAATATTATCTATTCTAGGGTGTGCTATGCTAGATATATTACTTTTGTCATGTGCTCTACTTAGTATTCTTTTCCGTCTGTAGGGGTTGAAAGTGTGCTTTCTGACCCCTATTTCACCATCCAAACTGTTTATTGATGTCCCATAGCCAATATCATGCTTAACCTTGCTATGTGAGATGCCCACAGCATTGCTGTTCTTAACCTTCGCATCCTCTGTGCATATTTCATCACATTTTTCCATCTCTCTATTTCCTTCCCGATGCTTCATCTGCGTTGAAGCAAGATCAATATCAATGCATACACTTTCATTTCTTTCCTCATTTTCCCTCCTATATGCGGCATTTAGTGCTAAACTGGAATCATCCAGACTTATGTCATATATATTACTACTCTGTCCGCAATTGCGGTTGTAGATTGAGAAGGGTTCCTATCCCACATCCTAGTATTACTAAAACGGGCGATAGGGTTACCCCTAGTGAGGTGTGAGAGCTCTGAGGTGGATTTTCCATTTTCGTCATGTTCTATTGTAGCCTTTTCTGCTTGCTTCTCATACTACCTCTCATTACAATTTATTATTAAATATTGAAAAAATGTATTTATTTATTGTATATTACTTATATTATTAGATACTAAGAAAAGGTATTATGTTGTTTAAATAATAAGAAGAAATTCATAATATATCATGATTTAATGTTAACTTCCATCTTTTGGCAATGGACCCAAATAAGTAGGCAATTAAAAACTGAACTCTTTAGCTTAAGTGATGAGTATGTTTGAGGCTGAGAACTCTAGAAAAGAAAGGCATTTGATTAATAAAATTATTGTTTAATCTAAAACCCTACAGATCCTGCCAACCATCCTCATCTGGTACATCTCTGGACGGCTAAAGGATACATCACATCTGCTAGGATTCAGAGCTCGATAAATAAAAGAAGAAGAAACATTTTGCATCATCTAGTATATTGTGTGCTTTTGTGCTAAGAGAGACAGCATTGTCGGGTTCGATTTGATCACACATATATCTGTTATGAACATTTTAAACTATTACATTGTAAGTATTCATGAATCTCTATTCATCAGTGAGGGTGAAGGTTCTTCCATCTTGACACTTACCTCCTTTTGGTAATAAAACTTGCCCAATCTTGGTCATCTATAATAATTTATACTCATTTCATCGTAAATTACATAGAGCTGTTGTAGTGAATCATATTGGTCATCTGGGGCTTCTTCGTCGTATGAGGTGGTGGTGGGCTCTGCCATTCGGGCATATGAGGTTTGCTTATTTTTCCATGCAGACACATGATTTTGATGCGGTTTTTTCAGAGTTATTTTTATCGAGATCAAATCTCAGTTGCAAAGTTACAAAATCATTTGCATCTTTGATTTAGTATTGCAATAAATTTTTGTTTAAGTGCAGATTTGTTGTCAATATGTAAACACAAGAGAAATTTGGAGATTCCATTTAGAGTCTCTGCAGTTTGGTTTCGACCCTCTACGGTGTTTTTCAGAGCAATGTCGGCAGTACGGATCGAAAGGACAAAGGGGGGTGGAGTGGCCTGCACGCTCGCAGTGATAGCAGATTTGGGCGTTATGGCGGGGTGGATTTTGTTATGGCGGGGTGGATTTTGTCTAGGTTGTGAAACAGGTGCCTGTGGCTTTGCATAATTGTTGGAAGGTCTTCTTTGATAGTTTTGGGGGGTTTGTTGAAAATTTTGGCGCTGGGGAAAATTTTGGGGCTTCGGAGTGAATGGAGCAGCATTTTGAAATGAAATTTGCCTGAGGGACACATTTTGATCGGGTTTATTTAAATCTGCCTCCGATTTTGGAGGAATTCTTGAGAATTATGGTCATTGTATGTCGAGAAGTTTGGGATTATAGGGTACTTTTTTTCGAATCAGCGCGCGAACATAATTCAGGCTTTTCTAGGTAAGAAAAGTACCATTGTAAAATGCCAGTGGCAGTGTGAGTTTTTTCGTCTGTTGGAAAGCGACACCAAAATGGGAAGTGGTATCATAAAGAGCTCTGTGTAATAAGTTGATTGCAAAGTAAGAGAGCACAGAACTACAGGGAAACGGTCTTCAAGCCCATTTGAAGTTCTTATGCGTAACATAGTAGTTCAGAGATAGGATTAGATGAATCGTAGGTGTATTAATTCAAAGGCAATGAGAGATTTAGTATGCCTTTAAGTCTTTGGAGCGCAACATTTTTAGGAAACATTTACACAGCATAGCGTTACCAGAGAGTAGGATTACTCTTGACAAAGTATTGTTGGGTAATCAATATTTTCGATCGCTCTGATCGGAAAAATTCTCATTCTCTATACCAACAATAATCATTAGGTGTAACATGGTCTACAGCTGATTCAAATACTCGCACCTGGGCCAATTCGTTGTCCGCCTCAGAGACATTCGCTTGTTATGCGTTTTAGTTATGCAACATGTTCTACACTGATTTTTATTAGACATGAATATTCATTTTCGACTAACTCGTTTCGCGATGGATAGCACGTAAGTGAGGATCATTCTCTATAATGATTAACGAGTTCTCGCACACAGATCGTGCCCTCTTATTTGAGGAGTAATAATAGATTTATTTAAGTATGAGTCTGTGTTAATGAATTGTCTCAGTAATTTAGAATGACTACTATTTAAAATAACTTCGCATAGGTGCATATATATACTTACAACGCATAAATAGTCTGTGACTATTCCGGGCTTTGAGAATTTGATATTTATACGCGTTCGTTATGTTGTCTAGTCCGAATGTTGGGCTGTCTATATGACAGTCTTATCTACATTTATTTCCGAATCTTTATTTCTTGTAGTGCCAATTCAATTGGCCTGGTGTTCTTGATACTCAAATCCGTAGGTCATATAATTAACAATATTTTGTTAATGGTATCATAAAAAGATAATATGTACCTCCAACAGATACTTTAATCTCACTTATAAAGTAGTGGTCTTTTTATTTTCATCTATATATATATATGATTTTCAATATTTATATAATAAAAAATTAAATTTGCCTTTATATCTTTTTCTGATACTTGCAGATTTTTGACTAACGATAGATGTGCTGATTGTTCCTATCATCCCTGCATCTTTATTCTTCTAGTCTATTTTTGGGCGATAATAGACATCGCCGAATTCATGCGACTCTACATGATACTGTGGGCAGTATACAGATGGATATAACGCCATCTGATCATCTTTTGTCTGAGTATTTATACTATACAGATCTCGATCGGAGTGACATTCGCTATAAGTTTTAACGACAAAGTCCTTACATCTCTTTTTGATATATATCATACTCTTACTTACTTATGGAATACGATAATCATAAATCGACATCATCACCTAGTTGTGTATTGGTGACGTACTAGAGGACAACAACTCACAGTCATCTACTCTGAGTCTTTCTATTGCATATATATTAATGTTTTGAAGTCTTCATACATACGCACTCCATCGCAAGAGCATCGTATTCTTAAGGGATCTCATTCAAAATATCAATTTAAATAGTATAGAATAAGAGTTTGCCAAGCAATATCACATATCAATGTATTAAATAAAAGAATTTCATATGTAACACATTGATTATACATTGTCGCCACTTAGTAACCTATATACATGTTATATTTAGTTAATATATCATTATATACAAAATTATTGATATAAAACAGGAAAGAAAGGCGGTAATTTCTCAACCCCGTCAACACATTTGATTTATTTATTTATCTAAATAATGGCACATATCAGTTGAGTATCATAATTGAAATTAACAATAAATTGATTTAGATTAATCATATAAATACTTGAGACATTAGAGTATAACAATTCACTAAACTGTATCTCAGAGATATACGATGTGATATAATAGTATATATATTATACGATAGCGTGACTATAAATTCTATTCTACATTCACCACGAGAGCATTCACTTATCCTCATAGTATATGGATTAATATATCAGTGTATAATCTGGCTATGATGAAAGATAGTCTAGCTAATTTAATCTCGCACACTCATCTATGAACACACACTTATCTACATCTTTTTATACTATGTTCTCTCATATATGATAACCTATAAATAAAAAATAACTTCACAATAATAACACCTTCCTCAAAGCTACGGAAGAGGTATAACAATATTAACACACTGTCATTTTGGCACTATGAGATAAATGAATGATTAAAATTAAATCTATTCTTTTTAATTCTCTTTCATTCTCCCTCCTTCTAAATCTAAAAGTGATTTTCGCAGCTCATACATAAAAGCCAGGGAGCCCAAATATTGGAGCAAGCTTTTTGGTCGCCTCGCGGGTTCCTGTACTCCTGACGGTATAGAAAGAGAGCTTTGAAATGTGCTTCTATTAAATATTTCCTTCAGGTACGCAATAATCGAATATTTCTTTTTAATTTTTCTCAATATTAATTATTAATTCTGTATAATTTATGTATATATATCTTATTATTTTTTCTATCTGGAGGTTCATTTAGTTGACCTGGTAATTGATCATGCCCCTCGCTACCACCGTGGTCATCTTTCGACATAAATAAATTACAAAGAATACTAAAAAAGCCTGGCGCGCCCGACACAGGGCACATGGGCTTGTTCTTGTCGGTGCTTCTTGCTGGGGTCCACTGTGGGAGGGTGTGAATATTTAGATTGCACTCTCCTTCGCCACTGTTCAACCTCACAATATAGGAACGTTAGATTAATTAAAGATCACTTATCCTATCAATTCTTTCATACTGTTTAATATTCTTTAAAAGTTATATTTGTATGTAATCGCTATGCTTTCTTGGTATAGTTTTGAAACGGTTTTGGATATAAGAGAAGATTGAGGAGGAAAATCCTGATGTACTTAGAGGAGACTATATACACTAACATTTTTACAAGCATATATTAAAATACTTTAATTCGCTTTAGTAGTTACATGGTTTGTTTCAAATTATAAGTATACATCGAGGGCCAAACAGCGACATCTCCCGTAGTGACTCATAAAATGGTAATAGAGGGTCAATATAAAGAATGGCATTTCAAACATGAGTCTTGAGTCTTCCAGAGATCCTATCCATGCTACTAATTACTTGATTTGATTTTTCCACGGATTAATATAGAGGTGAAACTAGCTCTTTTTTCAGATTACAAATAGGGATTTGCTTTCAATTTTTAATCAAAAATATTTAAAATTTATTGACCCTGTCTGACTTCTTATACGTATATAGGCCAAATACTTTGTGCATAGGTTATTCCAGCCAAAGTACATCGATTCCTCAGGAATATATTTTTTTTTCTGTTTATAGGTGATCTTCTACACCCACACAACATTCCACAGAACTTCACTACATCAGGTCTTCAAACCATCTCACATTATGTTTCTTTCACGCTACATATTATTGAGAGATTTCATCCATTCGTTTTAATCCTCCCATCAGGTGCTCACATCAAATCATATATAGTCGTACTCCGTAATCCTAAACATATAAACATTTACACGATTAACAACTAGAATTTCTCTAAAACTTCCAGACAGATATCAAATAAATAGGAACATCATGAACTATGATAACTCACCACTCCAGGAAATTATAATGAAGCTAATCCTTACAAAAGAGAAGATTATAGCATATAGGACTGTCAAAACGCAATAAGTTAGGGAGTCTATGACTCTTATTATACAATATAGCTCTTTGCAATATCCTTTATAGCTAGTAATGTACATGACACATACTATACTAGAGACACGCGAGGACAAATATATTAAAACAACTTGGTTTACCATATGACACAATGATATAGCCAATAGTCGCGTATGGAATTATCCCATAACACCTATATAAAATTTATTAGCATCAAGTGATACTTTCTGCCATGGCTAAATTAATACTTAAAGCACAACTTCATTATCCCTGGGCTTATCTGAACAGTCCTAAGTCACAAATGGTTACAATATTATTCGGGCAGAACGCGAACTCTGACGGTCACTTCTTAATGTCATCTGTCTTGTCACCAGAGCGATGTATAGAGAATTATTACTCTCTCTCTGAAATGCTTTCACGTATATTAGAGTCACAAATATTAAATAAAGATTATTCCTCAATGAAAAAATGGAAATGAGAATCCTCGAAAGGCGAGAATGAAAAGTATGAAGGAAATCTCGCGCTCATAATCTCAATACTATTTCACTCTCGACCTCGGTCGTTATACAAAATGAGATGTTAATATTACGTTCCTGTTGACATATCAGATATAATGAAAAATATCTGGATACTACATTAAGAATTATACTCCGGTATCCTAGGCGCTACAAATGAATAATATAGACATCGAATTTTTCAGTAACCCATGAACATTATTTGGTGATGACCTCCGTCACTCGCTAAATAGATAAAAGGAGGCTGTCGCTCTTTCGAGTCTGAACAATCGTCTAAGTACTGTACTACTAATAAATGTTTCTTTCATCTGCTTTGTGGCGAGATATCCGTGAGTCAGAGAGAATATAAGAGAGAAAAGTTCCTATAATAAAAACCATATTTATAATATCAAATTAATAAACAAACGAGTTTTTTCAATTTCCCCGATTCTATAATACCACCCAACACATCAAGAACTAGATAATGTTAATCAATAAAAGAACACTATCATAAATTACTTAGAGATGTTAACTTCACTTATTTTGGAATATATATTCTCCAACTAATATTATTAGGAGACGTCTATAATACAAAGATAAATTCTTCACTTCTAAAGACCATTCAGGACACTCGGACGGAATGCTCTATCCGCTAATATCACATATCCGAAAGCTCAGCGTGTGGTCCGTCACCCTAACACTATTTATACGGTCGATCATGTTTCTTACTTATATATAAGAGTTGGCGCTCCATCATCAATTAAATTAATTAAACGGAGTTTTATTAACTTCTCACCCACAAATAAGTCCTCAAACGGAGATTTGCTTGATTGAGTAACGTATAACACGTAAACTACTCAGTTTTGGTGAAATTCTTCGCTCAATAAGCCTAACTCGAGTAATCAGATATGTCGTCTGATGATACTACAATTGATTCATATTTTATTGGATAAAATTTTGTTTAGCTCACTTTATTAATGCAAAAACAGTAAAGAGTCAATAGAGTTATAATAAGGCTGACATCGAAGACTACTCACTGTACGTGTGGCTGTCTCTACATCACTTCTCACAGGAAGTAAAAAGTAATCGAATAAAGGTCTGTAAATGTCACTATTGCTGAGGTGATTACTTCATCTGCAGTACAGGTGATGATAGTGTCCTCATCACACGTCTATAATCAAATCACGAAATCACACCTGCCAAACTAATACTCAAGTAAACATCTACTCTATAATAACCTATTATATGTCTTGGGCCTCTCATCATCGAAAACATGAGCATGTTATACTTCAATTGAAGAGGTGAGTGAGGAAATCAAATATTAACGTCCTCACAAGGTAATGTGGTAAAAGTAGAGAAGCATCTGATCTTCCCCAATAGCGGAACAATAGTCAAGTCAACAGAACGAGTGTCCGTTGTCCCCTAGTCATTCACACACTCTTTTGCATATGGCCGCAGCTTATCTTTTAAATCTAGCAATATTGGTGCTCCTCCAGGTTGTTCCTCGTCATATCTTTGATAAATATTGATTTTTCAAAAATATTTAAACCTTTATATGTTAATTAAAAATCTCTATATAATATACTTACAGATGGATATACCATACACTTTATGTTTCAACCAAGTTATATTCATATTCTCTATCTCAGCGACTAGAGTCCTCTGTCCTAACATGATATAGACTATGATTGACCATAAGGGAACACTAGAGTTTACCAAGACCATATATAGCCCTTCTTTAAAAGCTAAGTATTCAACACAGTTGTAATGTAGTCCACCGATGGTGGAGAAAAAGTCCAATACAGATTTTTCATTCTGTTTTCCATTCATGGAACATGGAAATCATTCATCTTACAATCACAACCACAAAGAACTGTTCTCTTCTTAATTTCCTGAACCTTCAGAACCTGAACTCACACAAAGCCACTTCCTGAAACTTTAAACTTGAGAACCTACTAAGAATTACACAGTCAATGTATTCACTGTGGTCTGTCAGATGTGTATGCAGGTAGTTTCACTGCAAAATTTCTTATTGTTAACACATATCCTTTGTAGCTTTGGAAAAGAAATATAGCCTTCCAATTAAAAAATTTGTATTCATGTTTAGATCAAACGTGCAAAGCATAATGAACTGTTACACTTTATAGTTTACAGCCATAATGAGGCGCTACTTAAAAACTCACATCAACTTTATATACATACTTATAGAAAAAATAACTTCTATATCCGAGCTAATAATGCTCAAATCGAAAACATAAGATTACAATATCAAGTTAACATCAATACGGATTATCGTAGATATATAATAAGTAACCTACAGGACACATTCAGTCCTTCACCGGAGGATAGGGTCTCTTTTTAGATTTTCATGTTTTGATCTTTTCTCCTCACCTCTAGCGCTAACCTAAAATATCCAAATATAAGGTATATATTCAAAATAAATTATTAGAAAAACAGGAAGAACACATTGATCTGCACAAAGCACCCTTAGTGTTATTGGGCAAGACGTACTCACAGATCAGCGTTCCACAACGAGAAAATCAATCGATATATCGGGAGAAATACTCACACAGTACGGGAAAGAGCCGTATGATATAGAGCGATATACGGCCAATCCAAACATAATCTGTCATAGATATAAGGCGATTGCGCTAATAGTAGGTGACTACACATCAGTGAGTGAGTTCGCTCAGTCTTAAAATATTTGCTATATTCTATTAACGCTCGTCTAAATAAGTTCCTTTACTTACCAATGCCCTAATACCAGATAAACGTAAATTTATACTGCGTTTGTACTGTCTTTAATATGTAAACTCAAAACATTCCTGAAGTACACGTTTAGTGTAAAATGCTCTATTATGATATGAAGTTATGTAACTTAAAAATTAGGAAAAAATAAGTAACATTTTTGCTGATAGGCTCAACATGACCCAGTTAGTATTGGCGTATTAGTATATACAGAGAAAAATATTGAATAGGTTCATACTCCTATTACCTCTAATTGCATTGATACTTGCTAACTTTAAATAAGCCCATGATCATAGTATTTGTGGCGTCCGACAGGGAACCTTTTGACTCATGGTCATTGTGTTTATGTATGAGCGATGTTTGACATAGGGTAATTTAGGAAGTGGGTCAGTTTTCATATTGCAGATGATTGCGTCTGGATGCCAATCATAGCATCATCCTTGACGGGTTCTCATCACCGAAGTTGCACTATAAACTAACCGAGATACATCCGTGTAATGTCTGGTATAGGTAGATGCGTATCAATTTTTACATTTTTTTATACTATTTGATGTATATTTATCATTATACATAATTAAATATTATTACCTATGCTGCTCACGATGGCACACTGATCGCCATGTAATCTTATGTGTTAATATTAATATTAGATAAAGGTGATTGGATTATAACTTATTGATAGCGATGTGATACCCAATACTCAGATGTCTTTCTATAACCATTATACAGACGAATTTACCTTTACCGCTTTCAATGTCACAATTCTACTGATATAATTCGCAATATTCTCTAAAGATGAATCGGTTATTGGTGGACGCATAAAGGAAATAATTAATTCATATTTTCTTCTAAGTTGTAAAGTATTGTGAGAATTTATAAACGTTAAGGTTATCGAAAAGATATACTCTCGACGGGAAAAGTATTATTAATAAATCTAGTTTAAATACTAATGACATAACCTAATCATATTTTTTTTTTTGTTTTTTTCCATCACTCTCCTAAGAAGGTCGCTGCTTTTCCTAATTTTTGACTGTATCTTTAACTTGTATCTCTGTCCTATCTTATTCCAATTAATTGTATGGTTTGTTATAGGGCTTATCAACTTATCTATAGTCAGAACTCCACCATACGTAATACTTTGCTTATATGTGTTTAGTCTTTAAGGTAGTTTATTTAATTTATGGAAACCACCTGATTTCAATATGCCGGAAATCATTCCTCCTACACTCCTTTTACTCTGAAAACTATAGCTATGTCTGCTGTCATTTCATTAAATGCCTTCGAAGGTAAACGTGGGGGTTTTAGGCTTGGAGCTGGGGAAGTGGCTGTAGAGGTGTATTTGTGGAGTCCAGGTCAGCACTTTATATTGATATGGATTCAGTGATTTGTCTCAGGTCGTTCCATATTTGACCAATGAACTCTTAGAATGGAATTCTTCATTCTAATATAGATTAAATGTAGAGTAACCTTTCAGACTTTATTGATTGTTTGACATTGTCATACTCGTAAAAATATTATTTTTTGTTTTTGTTTCTTTACTCTTGGGGTTTATATGGGTAATTAAAACAGTCTCATTCAATGCTTTTTGAAGATGATTTTCATATTTTATTATTTATTTTAAAAAGGGAAACTTAGATGACTCTTGCTTTAGATCGACATTTTGTTTATCAAGTTTAGTTTTCAAAGACTTTAAGCCTTGAAGGCATACTTACCCAAAGTATTGATGATGTCCAGTTTCATTAAAATCACTAGATGTAACTAGCGAAAGTTAGGCGATAACATTTACAATGGTAGGTTTTATTCTCGTCTTAAAATTCTCCCATGGTATGTAATTTTCAATGATTTGTAACTTCGAAAGTCCCATTATTCAAACATTATACATGTATCGATTATACTTCACTCGTTTTCCCATTGTTTATTAGGTGACTTTACCTCAAGATTTACTTCCATACTCTTTGAATCTCTTCTGGATTCAATGAGTGTCATTCTTAAACAAGTACCCTCTTTCACAGACGTCCTTATGCGTTAGGTTGTAATGATCTATCTCTTATTTCAATTACTTTTAATTAATTGATTTTTTTTTCATGAATTTTGTCTCTATAATTACATAACTTAAAATGAACTTCCATACGTCTTCATAATTCTATAAAGCTATTTTTACCTATTTATTTTTTTTATAGGGTTCTTTGTCTTGGGCCAATTAATTTTACATGAGACCAATTTCCAAGTTTCTATAAATTTTGGATCTACATCTTATTTTTGGGATCATCCCTGCATCTTATTCTTCAGTTTCAGTCTTATTTTTGGGCGATAATAGACATCGCCGGAATCATCTCATTTTGGGGCGATAATAAACGCCATCTACATTCTTTGTTTGGGTCTTAATACATTCGACCTCAAAAACCTAATTGTCTTATTTTCCAAAGTCTTATTTTTGGAATTTTCATCTATTTAATACATGCGGCGATTAAACTGCCATCTAAAGTCTTTATTTTGGGGTCTGATAATAACGGCATCGTTGTAGTCGTTATTTGTCGGCAGTTTTGTTTCTTTGAAGGGTGGCTTCGCTTATTTATTAGTATCCTGTTGTGTCATATGATTATATCTTAATATTTACAAAATCTCTTAAGTCTGGATCATTTCTCCCAGATACAGATTCGTATTGGTATGTCTGGGGAATAACTTTTCCCAGAACCATTCATAATCGATTTTTATAACACCTTCTGTTACATGTTTGTGGGTTAACCAGCGCTTGTCCCCGCATAACCATTTTATCTATCATCTTATTTTATAATATAATTAGATATAAGTCTATGTCTGGTTCAAAATATATAGAAGTTTAAGTCGCTATCGGCCCCTAGTTTTTCCGATAGACGAGTGAATTGGAGGAATTCAACCATTACTCTCTTTACTTTTGGCTGTATATATCGTGTTTAAATGAAACCTATCTTTTTAATTCCTCTTTCATGTCTCCCCTCTTACTAAATCTTAAAGTGAGTACCATTTCGCAGCCAAAACGGCAGGAGCATATTGGGCATAGCTTTATGGTTCCGTCGCTTTGTATCCTGACGTAAGCAATTTAGAAATTGTCTTAAAATGGTCTCTTATTAAATATCCTCCGTCAGTTGTCCAGTATTTCGCCTAATTTCTTTTTTAATTTTTCTCACTGTTTTATGTATTATTTATTTATTAATTTGCATTTTGCAGTTGTCTTTTCAATGTCATTTCTGGAGGTCATATACCGTAATTATTCATGCCCTCATCACTTGGTCTCCACTTAACATATATATGTATATTATTATTTATATTATTATATTGGTTTAGCTACAATTACCCTATTGTTTATGTTTCTATAGTAGGTATGATATGCGGCATTTCTTTTATTATAGGTATATATCGTTTGCTCGTATTTTTTTCTTGGATTTTTGTCTGTGTTGGACGCTCTTACACTTTGTGGTTCTTCCTCTCCTTGTTTTTCTTATTTCCAGTCCATTCCTTTCCGCCTGTGTTGCTGGCCACTCTGCTTGCTCTGATTTTTCGTCTTCTTTTTCCTTGGTATTCCCGCGCTCCTTCTACATTCTTTCTTCCCGCTCTTGCTCTTTATCATTTTTGGGCTCGTTTCCGCCTCCCTTCTTGCTCTCCCCCTTTGTGCGCTCTTCTCACGCCTCTTTGATTCTTCTCCTCTTTTTCCTTACAGTGCCCGTGCACTTCATCACCCTTTTCGCTCTCTCTTCCCGTCTCTTCTACTCTTTCTCTGGAGTTCTTTCCTTCCGCCATCTTCGTTCGTTTTCGCGCGCCGCCGCTCCCTATTTTACCTCTATTGTATATATATATATCACATATATATATATATATATATATATATATATATAGATATCCGCAAGGAAGAAAAAATATTTTGAAGTCTACACTTTACCGGAATCATTATAGCTTCGGTTCTAATTCGTTTCATGTTTTGACACTTGCTTCAAAAATTGAAAACATATTGATTTACCTTTTTTGTAAGTATAAAACCCTTCTGGATTGTAAAATCTTTATTTTAAACGTTGCAAGCATTGTAACAACATTAGGCTTTTGTCTTCTTGGAAATGTCAAATTTTCAGTCACTTTGCTTCTTCCAATACCCCGTCGGTTCTAGAGGGACTTCGGGGAGGGGCAAGGTGTCATAATAATCTTTGAAGAATGTACTTCAATCTGTAAAGGTGCCTTTACCTAATTCAATGTGGAAAGGTCACAATTTTTGGTCAAAGATGACCTTAAAATTTTAATTTTGAAATTTCAAATTTTTATTACTTCTGCTCCACTTACAAAGTTCATTCTTATACCATTTTCATCAGTAAATTAAACTGATCCTTTGGTTGTATAATATGTAACGATATTGGTACTTATTTAGCTGTATTATTTATTAGTTATTTCCTTATTAGAGAAATTAATCACAAATTTGTAACACAAAAAAGTGCCAAAAATCATCAGATTATTTTGGCTTTCTTTTTTTTCAGTTTTGCTCACTGTGCTTTTATAAAGTGAAAGTAGTTTATGTTAAGTATCTTTTTATATTATATTTATAAATACTTAAGGATGTTTAGCTAAATTGATTATTAGTTAATTCATGACTTGCAACTGTTATCCCGCGCAAAAATTAGTGAGTATAAAAGGGCCAGCCGCACTTGGTTTGTCACTCTTCAATCATGATAGCTGCTTGCAACCAGACCCAAGTCCCTTTAGACTCAAATCCCGGTCTGCAACGGTATAGGCCTTCAACTCGGATTCATTTAATATGCAGCTTAGAGTAAATATAAATCCTTGGACGGATCCTGTTCTTCCAACTTTCCCAACTTAGGATCTGTTCACGCTAACATGATCACCTTCCAGGAGGGATAGCCGAGGGTTTTTGTTTTTAGCTGGCTATCGGAGAAATCAAATATTTCCTTTCGTCTGATATCAATCTGTCTATAGTGAATTTAATTGTGTTGGTCATTCTGGATTATGTAGTTCCCAATGACTTTTTATTATCCTGAAAAAATGATGATCCCTAGTTTCCAAAATTTTTCGTGTAAAATCTAGTTAGGTTTAAAACCATTTTTTATTCATTTTCTTGAATAGTTAATTTCTGATATGAGTGATTTCATTGAAAAACATTAGTCTCTATAGTCTTAATTGTTTTTGTTATAAAACAATATTGGCTATTAGTGGACGGGATTACCTTCTTCAATCATTTACAATGTTTAATTTTCTTTTATTACCTGGTCTTTAAACTACGGAATTCAATGTCTTGTGTTTTACCATAAGCTATGAATTCTGCGGTAATAAAACGGTAATGCTTCAAGAGTCGTAATTTGTATCATTTTTTTGCACCCAGAAAAATTTTTTAGTCATAGAGCTATCGAACATAGCAAAGATTTTTGCATTTTATCTTTTAATTCTTTCTAACTGTCTTTCCTATACTATCAATGAAAAAGTACATTACCCACGCATTTAGATTTAGAATAACATAATGATGAAAATCTCATTTTTTTTCCTACATAATACAAATATCACCCCACCCTCCAGTCTTTTACTCAATTTCTCAATAATTCAAGTCCAGTAAAAAGTATCACAGTCCCTCTCTTCCCTTCACAATCAGTTGCTTCCTTATTCTTGGGTCTACAATCCTATTTTTGTCCTTCATTAGTTTATTCCCACTATATCTCTCGTGTTTTCCCAAGTCTTCTCACTGACTACGCATTCATCTTAGCATTGTATAAGCAAGCATATTTCTCCCTCTATAGTTTTGCAATACACTTTTATCTTTATCTCCTTCGTAATATAAAGTGTCAGTACCTCGCTATAGTACAAGTTGTCCTAACTAGAGTCTTTACTTTGATAGACTTCCTAGCTATATACTTAATCCAATAAAAATAACAAGAGATACTCATTATATATATAAATAATATACGATAAACATCTCATTTTATGATTTTGTAAATAATATGATGTAATAAATAAAACAGAAACTGCTTTAATATTCTACAAATAACTGATAAAATTTTATAAATTATATCCATATATATATCAATAAAATAAGCAATATACTAATTATTCTATTAATAATTGAACCTACCTAATAATAATAAAATTATATAAAGTATTGTTACTTTACATTGACCAATTTTATGAGGAACATCTTACACAAAAGCAGATGAGAAGAGAGCTGACAGAGAGAATCTTTTTTGCTAATACTATCTTTCATTCATGTACTGATCGACATATAATATGATATATATATATATATATATTTATATATATATAATATTAATATATATATTTTCAAGGTTTATATAAGTGTTTATTCACCATTGAAAACATATATAATAGTATTATAATAAACGTGCGCATAACTCTTAACTTAAATATATCAACTCATAAAAATATATAAGAATAATATTGGAGAAGGAGAAAATAAAGTTCGATAAATCATCTGAATAGTATAAATCCTTATGCTAAAATGACTAACAGTGCTTTTCAAAATTCATTCGCATACAAAAACACTGCATATTAAAATTTGCAGAAATTGTTCGTCTACGGGAGTTAAAGAATGTATACGCGATAAGATTGATGCACTTATCGTGTGCCTTCGCACTTAAATATATTATAATCCCTTAATAAAGTATAAATAATCCATTACCAATAAACCGAAATTTCATTAATATTATATCTTGCTGTTTATTATTGTTCATTAGTTCAAGACGAACAAATTAGTGTTCAATTTGTCATTATTAGATTCAATCCTAGTAGCCAATGATTATGATAATTAATATAAAATTAAAAATATAGAGTCATACCATCTAAATACTTATAATGAAAGTACTAGAGCAACCGTGTGCGTTGAAATCTTTATTACCTGACTGTACCTGATAATCGTACCACTGCGAAATTAATATCTATATGATGTGAGTATAAGTAATATAAATATAATTAATAGTTAAATAATATATGTTATATATACTGTCTATATATATATATAAATATATATATATTTACTAATACATATTATAATAAATATATAATATCAATTTATATGTACTGATATAGTCTCACACTTTATATCATAATAAAATACAAATCTCATTATAACTCGAGTACAGCCAATTTCATGACAGTAACCGACATTTCTGACACTCTATTAAATACGTAAAGTAAATATTATAACATATCACATGTATATAGTATAGTTATTGCTTCTATTGTTGCTATCCCTACTATAATATATACATCTATGATGCGCTAAAACCTGAGTGTACCATTAGCTTAAAACTAAGTTTTTACGTGTGATAAATTTTATAGCCAATATTCTAATACTTTACATGAGTAGTACCATCAGCTACGAAAAGTGGTTAATTAATATAACCAAAATACCTCTTATTCCCAATTTAGAACTGGGAGTAAGTGCCTGAGCGAGATGCTCACAACAAGACAGTTTCACGTAGTCATAAACGAAAACGCAGATCAACTATGTGAGTAGCATATCATGACACAGATTCTGTATAAAAGACCTGAAAGCCATCTTCATCCGCTTCCTCTACTCAGATCGATCACCTCTTACTTATTACATAGAAGATTCTCTGTACAGCATACAGTAGTCAAGCACTGACGCTGAACTCCTTAGAGCTTTCTATTCTGGGCACCGCGTAATCGGGTCCACTCACTATTGTAAACTCTGTCTAAATAGTACAAGGTTGGTGCATCCTTAGCCCCACGTGTGGTGCCGACATACCTGATCCCGCAATACACACAGCCTCCTCGCGTCAATATAACTGCGTCCAAAGTGCAATGACACCATTCATGATTACGCCTCTGTGTCCATATCAACATATTCATGTCTTACACATTCGAGCTATCTAGCGCGACTCAATGGTCCACGTTCTCTTTGCGGATCTCTCCCATGCACTCAGGCTCAGGGCCCAGACACATCCCCATGCCGTTTTAAACTATTCATTCGTAGATCAAGCCGACTAATCAGTTACATCCTGTATATTGCTCACAGACCAAACACATCTGCAAGACTCATTTACTTTCGACTCGCAATATATCAAGTATATCTAAAATTTTACCACCCTTTCTGTCACTACCAACACAATCTCGTTCTAATAAAAGTTCATTCTCTATCTTATTAATTCTTCTCACAACCTATAGCACTCCTTAGAGTAATGCTTATTCACTCCATCTGAAACATCATTGAAACTTTTAATCTATACTTCTTTATTCCAGACCATAGTCTCCACTACACATACACAATATACACTTAGGTAACAATAAATCCCTCATGAGTATAGTACCTAGCTAGCATCATCTCAAGACTTAGTCTCATATACTTCACCACACGATATTAATTTAGCACCAGCAACCTCCTGCCATTACTCAACTTTCCTTACTTATCACTCTGCATCATCCACGTTCCTTCTCCATCCAATCATCATTACCCTTATAATATATTTAAACTCGAGATATATCATAGTGTGCTAAGAATGACTCACACCATCTAACATGATTGAACTATCACACTCGAGGACATGTGCCTTCAACTCATCCTCATCAACCTATAATAACCGATACTCTTATCATACGTTAACTTATACAATTATTCTCTCTCTCTCTTATACATACACCTACAATCTACTATAGCATTGATCCTCTCTCAAAGCTACTCTATCAGATAGCCACAAAAGAACCAAATACATCCGCATATAAATAGGTTAGTGGTCACCCATCCACTCATCTCCATTCATCATCTTATAATGCGCCACCAATTTCCTGCCATTCCCACACCTCGAATATTCTTTCATATACACCACATCTCTATATACAAATAATGAAATATACTCAAGTGATGAAACGAAATCATAAACCCATGATCTAACAACTCCGCTATCGAAGTCCTAATCCGTAATACATCCGAGCTTTAAGAGCAGCTGTGATGTGACTTACATCACCAGCTATTCAACTATCGATCATACAATTAACTATTTGATTACACTTTCAGAGCCTTGACCAGAGCAACAGCAGCATAATATCACTCGTAATACCTTGCCTAGTAACTTCCACTATATTAACTCTATCAAAAAATAACAGCCTACTGCATAATTCGTGATATTATATATCTCTAATATCAATTTATTCATCTCTCTAACTCCCTCTCATTTTCACATACTATATTCTAGTATTTATCGTATAAAAATAGAGTTTGTACATTTCTCTATCAATCACTAACTAAACACTCCTATAACGCACTGTGTTCATTCACCAATACAGTCCTCAGTCACTCGAACTGCACTCTTTCTATAACTCCAACTAATGCCACTAGAAGTGATACCTTCTCCTACAACATCACTTACATAAACAACATCTAATATGCTCCTATAATGTTCGTTACATTTCCCTATCATACCATCTACTTATACTAGCTAAGTGTAGCACTATACCGCTCTCCTCCAATCCCTTGGAACTATACCCTCCATAAACGCTATTATTACACACTTCAAATCAATCATATATCAACACCATCTCGTCACTCCTTAAATCTGATCACATTGTTATCACTGAATTCATCCTTATGCACTGCAGATATTCAAAATGGTCTGTGACTTATCAACACTTCTACATATTACCTCCTCACGATTACTGAATAACCTCAATACCCTCAAAATACCTAATTCCTTGCTATGAGACCATCATAGACCACACTCGTTCATCTCGATCTATATACATCCTCAATTACATATACACTGTTAATATGATGACACAGATTTTCACGATGTCGATTCTTCCAGCACTCCCCTCATCATCTCATCTCTCATCAGTTACAAAACTGAGCGCATTCGCCTATTACATTCTTCAAAGCAGAATTCTCGCTTAATATCTCTTCTTTAAAACCTTTCAACGTCTCTCTCTTTTCTGAGCAAGAGCTCCTGATTCCACTTGCTAATGTTCCTGTTTCTCTCTACTTCCAATAGCTGATCACTCATTGAGCCTCTCGTTTCCTTTCTACGACTGCAACTTATTTTAACACGTAATTTGCTTTCTACAGCTTACCTCCTCTCTTCTAGAATGATATTCACAAGACTCACTTCCTCATCTCTTTAGATAACCTATACAATCATTTATTATGTTATCTCTCAGTTGAGTGTTCAACACGTCTATCTTATCTTCTACACTCTTAATCCTGCATTTGAGCTCAGCCGTGCTTCATCAGCCACTCTCGCTGCTCTAACATTCCTTACTTACACACTTTAGCAATCTCTACATCCACATTCCTTTGACTACTTACATATACTCAAATTGCGTTCCTTCTACTTGTGTGTCGTCCATACCTTGTTTACACTAAGTATTCAACGTTGTATCACATTCAACCGATATATTACTACTAATGTCGAGAGCGTCTACCTTAGCACGGCTGTATCCTATTGTCTTGTCATCATTTATTTCTCCACTCATTAATTATTTACCTACTTACTTTCGTAATCACCTTTCCTCTCCATCAAGATATATTATATATATAAATACCTTAATTACATAGTAATAAAACAATATAATGATCGATAATCCCATTCCTAACCTACCACCTCATGATTTAACATCCAACACATACTTCAACATCTCCTTCTTCACCAACACAATAATACAATCATAACTACTTGATTCACTTCACGATACCATCTCTACTACACCAACTCTAGTATACTATGATACTACTTGTGTTTAAAGAAAAGATTACTTACACAATACCTCTCTCTTCACAGAAATCAATCACCTTCCTAACCTCTATCATTTGCTGCTCTCCTCACACACCAAAACCACCTGTTAATTAACAATTTCCCTATTTTTGATATCACCTATCCAACAATTCAAGGTTCATCAACAACTATCAATCGTGAAGCTCCATACTCACTCACCCATATCCAGAACATACATATCAGATCATAGAGGATGAGTCCCAAAATCGATCTCTCAAGCGCGTCCTCAACGTATACGACCATACGTCGACTAAACTCACACATACCATTGAATCCTTTTCTTAACTTACATCTTCTAACATAAGAATTTTTTTTATATACTCAACTAAAATTCTACCATAGCTTTGTACCACTGGTCACTCATCAAAATTGCAACTCCTTCTCTCCCTCTCTCATGCTTCGCTCCTTACACCTTAGACATCTGCACACATTTTCATCAACACACAACATCAATTTCATCTTCCATTCAATCACTTTGTTTCTTAGTCACAAGCACAGCACAATCCCACATTGCCCTTCTTAATAATACACTACCATCACTCTCTCCTTCTCTCACATCAACATTTTCATTCACTCTGATCAATTTCCATTATCACCACCATAAGAATTCCTATTAAACAATCTTCGCGAAACACTTACGATAGCCGTATTACACGGCGATCAACGACATCCTCCCCGTATGGCATAGCATCAGCATCTCTTAGCCAAATATGCACTAGATAGTAAGCTGGCAGCCAAACCTCAACTAACCATCACGTCCCATAGTCGCACTTCCGACATCGCATGCTGGTACGAGAACGAGGAGAAAGAAATCCACATCGTTTGTCCTGAAACCGTTGTCGTAGAAGGTCGACTTAGGACGGTGAGGATACTGGTTGGCTGCCCAAAATACTACCACCTATCTCTTAGCTAGGAAATGCTGAATGCAGCCTCGGAGATGGTCAGTGATCGCCGTAACGCCTTCTAATTTTCGGCGAAATTGTATGAATCTTATGGGTACATGGAATGTCAGAGGAATAAATGTTGAGAGAAGAGGAGAGAGTGATTGATGGATAGAACGCAAATTGAATACCTTAACTAAAAACAACATACTCGTAAATATGGGGCAATCTTTCTTCCCCCACACACAGGGATATGAGTGTAGGGATGTCTGTAAGGCGTTATCTAGAAGTGGGGTGTGTACTTTAGTCATTGTATATGATATGTGATAAAAGGTGGTGTCTGTATGTTTCCTGGAGGATGAGTTGTAAAGAATATGAACGCAAAACCATTAAAAATGGGAGGTAATAAAACACTTCGAGTTTGCGTGTACTCTCCCTCTATATATTATTATATATATATATATATTAATAATATATATATATATAATATATATATATATATATATATATATATATAATAATATATATAATAATATATATATATATATATATATTATATATACCCGGCTAAATTAACTATATATATTTACTTGTATAGTTAAGGAGAAAAACAGAAGCATCTAAATTACTATTTAAAAAGTTGTATAAATATGTATTTAGGGTTTTGATGGGCGAAGCGCGCCACAATTGTGGGTAAGCCTAAATATTGTTGTATTAAGATTAGAATGTATCGTAACATCGAAGAGAGTCTGTCCGCTGGTTTCATGTTGCAGAGACTGTATGTCAAAGACTGCGCCTGTGCAGAAAACAAATTATTGTGATATTAGCATAAGAGTTCATTCTAGTGATTTGAGATAGCTCGAGTGAATATTATTTTACAAGTTTATTATTCAAATAACAAGTGAAGTCATCTACTATTATTATTTGATTCTAGTATTATTGATAAGTTGCATTCATTGATCTCGCAAGTGATCGCATCATTGTTTACAATTATATTGTTGCCGTAACACAGTAAGTGTGTATCTTCCTTATAACATTGTGCAGTATATTTTATACATAAGAATATTCATTATCATTTTACAAGATTATTTGATTAGAAGAAAAGAACTATTTTGTACAGAATTATTGTAGTGATTTGGATATATTTGTTAAGAATCACGAATCTACGTTTAAAGAATATTTCTATATTCAAGTTACTTATCTCTCTCTCGCAAAGTGTATTTAATGAATTCTATGGAACCTCACTCTCTCAAAGCATTATTACAGACTCGAATTTCCATTTAAATATTTATGAATATTTTTATTATACTTAAGAAGATTATATTTGATGTAAATAAATTTGACATTATTGATATTCAAGACAACGCATTTTTGTTGAAAGGAGAATAAAAATTATTATTGAAAGACATTTATGAAAGGAAATTGACCTTGTTGTGATTTCAAATTTATTTTACTTGAACATATATATATTATATATTATATATATAAATATATATATATATATATATATATATATATATATATATATATATATATATATATATTGTGAATAATATATAATAATATTGAAGAAAATGTATACATGCTATACTTAGTAAATTTATTCTTGTTTGCGCGTAGTCTCATTTACGCCTCTCTTCTACTTGACCAATGATAGTTTAAAACGCAGGAGCCACTGTATGAATCCTCCACCCTGTCCATGCTGTAGTCTTCTAGAAGGTCGATGTTCCTTACCTATTGAGCACACGGTATCATAATCAAACGAGTTCCTGTATAGAGAAAAATATATGGAAAAGAAAAGCTGGCGACACGTGACTACAGGACTTCTGAAAAGCTGTCAACAGTAGAAACAGAAATTCTTAAAAGCTGTTGATCATAATAGTGGACTGTGGAACTATGAAAAAGCTGTCTTGTGAGACAGGAATATTTTAACCCTTTTCGTACTGATGGTACTCTCATGTAAAGTAACTTAAAATAGCTATAAAATTTATCATCAGTAAAATTTTAGGTTTTAAGCCTATGGTACACTCAGGTTACGCATCAAGATTTATTTTGTGGAGATAAATGGCATCTAACTTACATGTGATAGTTTTAATATTTACATTTCGATTAAGATGTCGAAAATTTCGGTTCTGTGAAAATTGGCTGTACGAGTTTTGGAATTATTTGATATAAAGGTGTGTACCTAGAAATTTATTTGATTGATTTAGTAAATTAACTATCCTAGAACGTATTTATAACATAATTAGGCTATTTAATTATTTTATTTCTTTACAAATCATATTTTTCCAAGTGGTACGAATAGGTACCGTAGGTAAAAGAGTTGCCAATTCATAAATTTTTGAAGGTAGACTATTATTTTTTTATTATTATTTTCTTTCTACTGTTTTGAGAAAGTTAAATGTTTACCAAATAATATGTGGCAAATGCCATAATTTCTGGTTAATTTAGTTTTTATTGGGTTTTTATAAAAAAAGTATGTATAAAAATTTTGCTATAATACGAAAAAGAATCTAATTTACAAGTGCTATTTATGCAGATTATTACAGAATATATATATATATATATAATATAAATATATATATATATATAGATATATAATATATATATATATAATATATATATATATATTATATATATTGGATAGATTAAAAGACTTCTAATTTTTTTCAGGAAATATAGAAAGTAAACAAAAAAATTCATATTTTTACTGACATTTGTTTTGAGATTTTTCATAATGTTTCATTTTACTACAATATATATATATATATATATATATTAATATTAGTAATATAATATATATATATATATATATATATATATATATATATAATAATATAATATATATAAGAATATATATATATATAAGTTCTAGTATAGTTTATTTACTAAATCTATATCAAATAAACTTCTATGTACACTACACATTTTTATATCGAAGGAGGATAGAAGTGATTGCAACAACTATTAGAGGAATATCCTTGCTTACACATGCAAGTAAGGTGTATTGAGAAAGATGGAAAACAACTGAGAGAGATAGTGGAGAATTAAACTAAATGAAGGACCAACATGGATTTAGACCAGAAAAAGGAACAACTGATCTGATTTTCTGCTTTGAATATGAAGAATAGAGAAAAACTGTGAGGAACATCATTTATGTATCTTTTAATGATTTAGAGAAAGCTTTTTGACACGGTGCCTAGGGAAAAGCTATTGGAAAATGATGTGACCCATACTACGGAATAGACCGAATGTTATTAGGGTAATAGAAGGAAATACACATAGGTAATGAAAATGCTGTGAGAACGTCAAATGGGTTTGAATTGTTTGAGGTGGAGACGGGAGTTATAGAAGGCGGTATCTCAACCGTTACTTTTTGTTATGTATATGGATAAATGTATAAGAATGGCCCCTTGAAGAGGAAGAGGAGATGGCTATGGTATATGCGATGATATAAGCGATTGGGACGAGAGATAAGGAGTCATTACAAAGGGTGATGACAATATGGTCAGAAGTGTTTACGAGATGAGTGGATGAAGATGAACAAAGAGAAGATCAGAGGTGATGAAGATTTCGAGGGAGAGGGGATAGATGTGAGATCCAGTTGGACGGATCATGTTTCGAGACACGGAAGCTTCAGTTACCTGGGAGTGACGGTGAATTCGGAGGGGAAGATGAAACAGGAGATCGAGAAATTTTCAAGAAGACTGAGGCAACTGTACCCGATATTGAAGAAACAGGCATGTGACAAGAAAGGTGAAGGTGCTCATTTATACCACGATGCTGAGAGCGACGCTGATGTACGGAGCGAATAAGTGGACTCTGACCGCCAAAACCAGAAGTAGGCTGGAGGCGGCGGAGATGAAGGTGTTAAGACTGATAGTCGGAGCAAGTAGATGGGAGAGGAGGAGAAATGTGGAGATTAGGCGCGAGCTGAAGGTGGAGTCTGTTCTGGATCTGGTGGGAAAACAACAGTTGAGATGGTACGAACATGTTAGAAGAATGAAAGATGAGAGATACGCGGCAAAATGTTACGCTATACATCCGGCGGGAAGAAGACCAAGGAAGAGATGGGTAGATGGAGTTCTGGCAGCTGCAATGAAGAGAGGACGAAACCTTGAACAGGTGGAGGAAGAGGAGATGTACCGAGGCAGGACGACGATTTTATCCGTTGATGTCCGTTCTAAGGCGGGAACCTTACCCCCTGAAGATATTTATCTTGTTTCAGAGCGAAATAATGTATCAAATGTTATTTTTGCCAACGTTTTAAGTGGCGTAAAAGACGGTACAATTTTAGTCAAATGTGTTAATTTAAGTTCTGCTCCAGTAATTATGGACAAGAATACTATTGTTTCTAAAGCAAATTCTCTTGGGTTTCGTAGTTCTTTTTCAAACATAACCAGGATAGATTCATCCGAGGGTCTTTCTAACGCTGAATTACGCGAAGTTTACAAAGAAATTCTTCTTTCAAAATCGAAGAAAGAAGCAGATTTGGTCGTGTTACAGGATGCGTCACAGTTGGAAACCATCCTTGATTTCTTAATAGACAATAAAGAAGTAGTTGCTCTTAGTAATGACAAAGTCGACGTATGTAATTTGGGTAAATTTAAATTAGAATTAACGTCAGAGTGTCCAAAATATTTATATACTCCAAACTACCTTCTCCCGCACAAATTTCAGTCGGATATTGATAATTGGGTGAACGAATGCATTTTGGATGGATATATAGAGTCATCCGATTCACCTCACTCACACCCTTTCTTAGTTGTTCCTGTCAAAGGGAGTTTAAAACCAAAAGTTATTTTAGATTTTAGAAGATTGAATAAATACGTTGTTCCTTTACAAACTGCATTGCCAGATGTGCAAAATACGATTTCAAAGTTGGGAAATTCTAAGGTGTACTCAAGTTTGGATCTTACTTCAAATCCGTATGGTGTAGAAGTCGATGACGATAGTCGCCCATACCTTGCGTTCTCTACACATAGAGGCCATTATCACCATAAATTACTTCCAAATGGAGTTAAAAATTCTTCTCATGTCTTCTGCAAATTAATGGAAGCCGCTCTTTCTCACCTTTTAGGTATTCACGCGCTCATCTATCTTGATGACATTATTGTTTATTCTAAAGACATAGATTCTCACTATCATAGTCTTAAGTTAGTGTTTGAGGCTTTGAAGAAGGCAAAGCTTAAAATTAAGTTAGAAAAAGCAAACTTTTTCAAAAGGTCATTAGTGTATTTAGGGTTTCTCATTAGTAGTGAAGGTCTTTCTGCAGACCCGAGTAAGTTAGAAGTACTCAAGTCATTTCCTGTGCCTACAGATATTACTTCAGCACGTTCCTTCATAGGATTCACATCGTTTTATCGAAATCTCATCCCATCATTTTCCGTTGTTGCACAACCGATTACAGCTCTATTCAAAAAGGGTGTAAAATTCGTCTGGCAAGACGAACAACAAAAGGCTTTTGATACTCTTAAACAAAAGTTAATTATAGAACCTTTATTACAATTTCCGGACATTAATAAAGAATTTATTTTATGTTCTGACGCGAGTGGATTCGGACTCGGGGCAGTCCTCGCGCAAAAAGATTCAAATGGTAACGACAGGCCCATATCATTCGCTTCAAGAATGTTGAGCAAAGCCGAGAGAAATTACTCATCGATCGATAGGGAAGCCTTGGCTGTTACGTGGTCGTTGTCAAAGTTCAGAAATATAGTTTATGGTTATCCAATAAAAATTTATACTGATCACAAACCTCTGGTGCAAATTTTTAAAAGCAAAGATCTGTCGCATAAATTGGCCAGATGGGCTTTAAAAGTAAACGCATTTAATCCAGAAATATTGTTTATCGAGGGTAAAAAGAATATATGCCCAGATTATCTTTCGAGATTTCCACCTTCCTCTATTTCCTCCACATCTTTGGTGTCAAATATTGATTCTTCATTTGCAAATAAAAAGCTAAATAATCTTACGTTCGAAGTAATTAAAACAGAACAAGAAAAATGTGAAAGATTAGCACCTATTATAAAGTTTATTAAAGAAAAAGGAAACACGTTCAGTTATCCTCATGCGTATATTAAGAATATTTTATATTACGTTACAAAGAAGATGCAGTACCTAATTGAAGTGCCCAATTCTCTGATTTATACTGTTTTAAACCTCATCCATTGTAGTCTAGGCGCTGGACACATGGGTGGTATACGCACAGAAAAAAGAATAAGAGAACGTTACACTTTTCCGAAGCTATCAAAGCTTGTCTATCAATTTTGTAAAGAGTGTCCCTCTTGTTTACGAGTTAAGGGGAACATCCCAAAACGCGCACCGATCTACAAGTACCCAATTGCATATCAGCCTTTCAGCCGAGTGCACACTGATATCATTGGACCACTTCCTCCTTGTTCAAAAACAGGTTCTAAATACATACTCGTTTTCAAAGATTCACTCACGAGGTATGTTGAACTCTGTCCCATACCTTTTCGAAATGGTGTTCATATAGCAAACGCATTGTGCGCCATAATACACCGTCAGTGCTCCTGTCAGATAGCGCTGGGGAGTACGTTTCTTCGTTTTTCAAACAGCTCTGTAAGCTCTGGAAAATAAATAAGGTCGAAATTTCAATTCGTTCACCTTCAGCGAACAACAACGTGGAACGCTGTAACCTTCAGATAGAAAAAAACCTGCGACATTATGTCAATGAAAAGGGTAATGACTGGGCGTCATACCTTCCTTTCGTTCAATTGTGCTTGAACAGCACTTACAATGAGACGATAGGGGAAAGCCCACATTTCGTTTTATATGCATACAATAAACGCTTACCTTATGATGTAGACAACTACATCACACCTTTTACAAGTATAAACAAAGATTTCCAACCAAGTCATGAAGAATTAAAAGATTTAGCAATAAGAACGAACTTGATCAGAGAGATCGCTAAGGAGAATTTAGAGAATGAAACGAACAAATTTATAACCAGACAACGTAGTAAAGCTCTGGATAGAAACATTTTAGTGGGTAGTCGTGTTTATATATTAAATATAAAACCATCTGGATTGCCAAAGAAACTCCATAAGAGATGGATTGGACCGTATAGGAAAAGTATGGGGTCGACCGTACAGGATCGTCAGGAATCTTGGGGAGAAACAGATTTATCTTACAATGTTTGCAAACGGGACGGGAATCGCCGCTCCATAGCGATAATTTTTCAAGGTTGTTTCCTGAACGATTCTTGATCCGAAATTTTCCTCAAAATTAAGGAAAATGTCTTGTGATTAACCTAATCAATGGCAAGAAAAGTTCATTTTCAATAATGAGCGTTAGATGGGAAACCGGAAAGTTTATCTCAAGATAATGAAGATGAAAATGTCATGTTCCCTCACCAATATTCCAGAAGTGCAAATAAAATTCCTAGTTCAATTCATGAAAGAAACAATCTTCAATATTCGAATTCTTCTTTGCATGATCCCATTCGTATTCAGAATGATGATAATATTCCAAATCAGGTTGTTCATAATCGCTCAGAAGGAAATACTTCTCGTTCAGACAGTACTTTCCAATCTTCATTTTTGGTTTATAACTAATAATAATGAAAGTTTCGTCATTTCATAGTTCAAATATATCCAAAGTCGGAGGAAACTCGACGGCTATCTCGATAGTAGTCAAACCTTATCAGACTATTAAAGGGACCTCGGACCAGAGTCCTCGGCTTTCTTTCGTTCCTCTAATAGATACCTCCTACTCTAGCACTCCTTTAGCTGAGGAATATTCTTAACCATCCTTTCATGTTCTTCCAACCGCCACGATTTGTCATTTTCGGAATAGTGTTTTTCAGGTTCTTTCGTTTCCATTCTTTTCATTGAAATGGCTGGCATTTTATGGTAGATGTTTCGATGAGCTGCAGATGGATATATTTTAGTTTAGAATGTATATTTTTTTATTTTATTTATTTATGTCTCATACCTCCCTGAAACGCTTATCTGATCGTTAAGAAAATGAAATCGGAAATTTTGGAAGAAGGATGATTTGTTTCTATGACTTAGTAATTCTTGTTGTAGAAAAAGTAATTAGAATAGAATTTAAAATGCTTTGTTTTTATTCAGATTCATGTACAGAATATCATAGAATTTTATAAGATAAAATCCTTCCTCGGAGGAGAGGGTATTCTATACCCGCGTAAATTATATATATTATATATTTACTTGTATAGTTAAGGAGAAAAACAGAAGCATCTAAATTATATTAAAAGTTGTATAAATAGTATTTAGGTTTGAGGGCAAGCGCGCCACAAGTTGGTAAGCCCTGAAATATTGTTGTATAAGATAGAATGTATCGTAACATTCGAGAGAGTCTGTCGCTGGTTTCATGTGAGAGAGCTGTGTCAAAGACTGCTGCTGTGCAGAAAACAATTATTGTGATTTTAGCATTAAGAGTTCATCTAGTGATTTGAGATAACTCGAGTGATATTATTTTACAAGTTTATTATTCAAATAACAAGTGAAGTCATTCCTACTATTTATTTATTTGATTCTACGTTTATTGATAAGCTTGCTATTCCATTGATCTCGCAAGTGATCGCATCATTGTTTACAATTATATTGTTGCCGTAACACAGTAAGTGTGTATCTTCCTTATAACATTGTGCAGTATATTTTATACAGAAGAATATTCATTATCATTTTACAAGATTATTTGATTAGAAGAAAAGAACTATTTTGTACAGAATTATTGTAGTGATTTGGATATATTTGTTAAGAATCACGAATCTACGTTTAAAGAATATTTCTATATTCAAGTTACTTATCTCTCTCTCGCAAAGTGTATTTAATGAATTCTATGGAACCTCACTCTCTCAAAGCATTATTACAGACTCGAATTTCCATTTAAATATTTATGAATATTTTACTATACTATAAGAAGATTATTTTACTGTAAATAAATTTGACATTTATTGATATTCAAGACAACGCATTTTTGTTGAAAGGAGAATAAAAATTATTTATTGAAAGACATTTATTGAAAGGAAATTGACTTCTGTTATTCAACATTTATTTTACTTGAACATATTATATATATATATATATATATATATATATATATACTATATATATATATATTATATATAATTTAAATATATATAATATAGATATATACTATATATTAATATATACTATAATAATTATTATAAATTGTGAATAATATATAAATAAATTGGAAAAAATGAAGACATGCTAATACTTAGTTAATTATTCTTGTTGCGCGTCAGTCTCATTTACGCCTCTTCTTCTACATTGACCAATGATATTTAAAACGAGGAGCCACTGTATGAATCCTCCACCTGTCCATGCTGAAGTCTTCTAGAAGGTCGATGTTCCTTACCTATTGAGCACACGGTATCATAATCAAACGAGTTCCTGTATAGAGAAAAATATATGGAAAAGAAAAGCTGGCGACACGTGACTACAGGACTTCTGAAAAGCTGTCAACAGTAGATATATACAATATATGATATATATATACTATGATATATATATATATATATATATATATATATATATATATATTGAAACGGAGCGATTTCTTCTTATATTTAAGCTTCAACCTGCTTATGAAACATTTGCAATATATGGAAAGAAGGATTTTAACAAATAAAATTTTTTCATAAAATATATTTAGCAACATAAACAAACTAACATTTTAAATCTTTACCCTTCATTTTACCTTTGTTCGTAATCTTTATTCGTTATCTTCACTCACTTTACTAAATTGCTTCCAAATTATTACAACAATATTAACTCAATAAATTCGCTTAAAAAGTTCCACATAAAATATTTTAAAATCGTATCAATTCCTAAAATAATAAATAACCACCTACAATGTCTTAACCCTATTCCCTGAATAAACTTATTCGACTCCTGCTACCTTTCACACACTGACTCGAAGAATCCTTGATCAATCAGCCAAGAAACCGTGTGACTTTTTCCACGTCAGAGCTCGCCGGCTTCCTCACACTTCCCCAACTAAATGACTGCAGCGCTAATCGTTCGCCGAAGCCAAAGTTCGTCTATTCAGTTCATAGCCAAGATTCGTCTCAGGCCCAACTCCGAGTCCCCTAGAAAGCAATAATAAATAACTTAACAAATGTTCTTAAAAAAAAGCACTATAAACCTTCTTGTAAAAAAATGCTATTATAAGTAACCTTTTATTTTAAGTTTCTTACTTACGTTTTTCAAACGAGGTCTCTTTTCCTTTTTCCACTTTCATACTGCCTTTTGTTGTTTATTTATCCTGTTTTAACTTCTCATTCTCGGCTCACAGGGAAACGATCTAATTTATCTTCTAATTCTACTCTTAAGTTTACTTCATTCTATTAAGTATTTACTTGGTTATATCCCATTATACGACTCCCCTTTCAAGTTTGTTTATTTAACAAACTTAACAAGAAACGAAAAAAAACCTTTTACTTTTTAACCTACTTTATCAAATTTCTACCATAAAACAAAGAAACTATAAACAAAGTTAAATACATACCCTTTTTTGTTTAAATTGTTTCCTCCATTTCCCCAAACTTTTATTTAACCTTACTTAACTGTTGAATCCTTATTTCCCGCCAATTTTTCTGGATTCTTTTTCTTCCCTCCTTCCATACTGCAAATTCTGCAAAGGTTCGCTAACAAAACACCTACGAGGCCACCAATGAAACGGAGCGATTTCTTCTTGTTATTTAAGTTTCAATCTGCTTATGAAACATTTGCAATATATGGAAAGAAGGATTTTAACAAATAAAACATTTTCATAAAATATATTTACCAAAAAAACAAAATAACATTTTAAATCTTTACCCTTCATTTTACCTTTGTTCATATTCTTTATTCGTTATCTTCACTCATTTTACTAAATTGCTTCCAAATTTTTACAATATTAACTCAATAAATTCGCTTAAAAATGCAACAGAAAATAAATTTTAAAATCGTATTATTTTCCTTAAATAAATAAATAACCACTTACAATGCCTTAACCCTATTCCCTGAATAAACTTATTCGGCTCCTGCTACCATTCACGCACTGACCCGAAGAATCCTTGATCAATCAGCCAAGAAGTCGTGTGACTTTTTCCCAGTCAGAGCTCGCAGGCTTACTCACGCTTCCCAAATTAAATGACTGCAGCGCTAATCGCTCGCCGAAGCCAAAGTTCGTCTATTCAGTTCATAGCCAAGATTCGTCTCAGGCCCAACTCCGAGTCCCCTAGAAAGCAATAATAAATAACTCAACAAATGTTTTTAAAAAAAAAAGCACTATGAACCTTCTTGGTAAAAAAATGCTTTTATAAGCAGGGCTGCGGAGTCGTAAAATAAATTTTTCGACTCCGACTCCTTAAATTCAAATTTGGATTTTCGACTCCGACTCCACTTAAACAAAAATTTTCGACTCGACTCCGACTTAAACAAAAAATTTTCGACTCCGACTCGACTCCGACTCCACCATATTCAAAATTACCGACTCTGACTCAGCTTAGTACTTACAAAGTTACAATAAAACATTTTTCAAATATGTCATTGTAATCCAAATGCTATACAGTAAAATACCGTAAAGACTAGAGGTGTAGCAGATATCCGCATCCGCATAATTTTTCTCTACCCGCATCCTCATTTGCATTCACATCCGCATGATTTTTTTTGCGGAGAGCGGATAGTATTCATTTATGAATTATGAGACTAAATGTTCCTCAACTTTCTGTAACGCAAGATGTTCAGACTCGTTGGAATATAGTTGGTACATGCTTGCCCTTATGCTTCGAACAAACATAAAGGTGAAAGCTTGACAGGTGATGATAATACAATTTTACTATTGTATTACTCTTTCTTAAACCGTTTGAAGAGGTAACTAAGCCTATTTCTCTTTAATTCTTGTTTGCAGGACAGAATATATTCTTGGAACGATGAAAGCTGTGCTAAAGGCTGCTATTAAAAGTTTAAGGGACTTTTAAAGTGACAGAAACACTAAGTGCTGGAGATAGATCTATAAGATTTCAAAATCTGCAAAACGATTACGCATCTGCAATTGTAACTTTTCTGGATCCTAGATACGAAACCAAATTTCCTGAACCACGTGTTTCACAAAGGGTTAAAATTTATTTAGTATGCTCTATGTGATGAAATGCTGCTAAAGCCAGAAATTTTACCAGCCAATAAAAAGAAAAGATGCAGAAAAAAACACACATTTACTATCGGTTAGCGATATCATTGCTGAATCATGAACGTTCTTTTGGTCTAGTAGCGTATGAAGAAATCTTGTTCAGGAGTGTCAAAGGACACTCTGTCATTGATCGTAGATTATCAAAAGCGAAAACTCTTGGAATCGGATAAAGATCCATTGGTTTGATGGCATGATAATTGTAAAAGTTTTTCACATTCTTGAAGAACTCGGCAGGAATACTTAGCATGGCCCTTCAAAAAGTGTAGCTGGCGAGCATCTTATTCAGCAATGCAGATCTCATTTACGAGAAAAGAGAAGCAAACTCTCCCTAGAAAGGGCTCAGAAGCTTTTGTCTTTAAAGATTAATTTTGAGATATAATTTCAAGTATTATTCTACATATAACCTTTTTTTCGAATGGGTTGAGCCTGGGGAAAGAGATTGGTGGGGTACAAAAGAGCTAGGTCCATATCTCGCAATCTGGTAACACAGGAATATATATATATATTAGTGATGGGACGATTAATCGGAACGGCATCGGAATCGGGGAATCGGCGTTTTTCACAGAAATCGGAATCGGGAATCGGAATCCGGCAAAAATTGTACCGATTCTTTGACCGATTCTTTGGGTGTACAATCTGAAAATAATTTTTATTCGATCTTTAAGATATTTCAAAGACAATGTTTCGAAGGTCTGCCGTATTGATTTTTTGATTTCAGTTCTTCCTTAATTCTATTTATTAAAGAAACTGGATTGAGCGGCGGCATCTTTAAGTAGAGCCTAAGATATCAGTGTTACCTATTTTTCAGACAGTACATGGTTGAGGCAAGACATTTGGCAATGGTTCGTTAGTGCATGTTATGTATATGTTTGATAATTATAACTGTGCAACTCGTAGTGAAAAGTGAATTAATTTCCTTGTAGGCTTAAATAATTTGAGCTATTTAATTATTAATTGCTATTTTTCTAAGGTCTTTTTTCACGTATCGTCACGCAGCATCTAATAAAGTGATTGTCTTCAAAGTGTATGGAAGAATTCAATATTCGTGCTAATAAAAATTCATGTTATAGTAAGGATAACGCACCTAATATGGCTGCAGGAGTTACACAAAGCAGGATTCCAGGAATTACCTTGCTTTTTACACTCTTTGACACTAGTTCTCAAGGGATGCCATATTTGAACAAAGAGACGTGAAAAAAATATATCATAATCAAATGCTTCGTAGTTCATTTTAATCACTCGCCTCAAGCTATTGCCAAGTTGGAAGAATATCAAAACTAGATTTAATTTACCACAGCACAGATTTATTCAGGATGTACCAAACCAGATGTAAAGCCAGTATCATTATGCTTTCAAAAAGTTTCTCCATATGACGCCTCTCTCATTTCAGATTGCAGTGATCATTCAAAACCTGCATGCTTAGAAACAACGGAAAGTTCTTGAAAATTGTTTTAAAAATACTTAAAATTTTGTTGATTGTACAAATTTCTTGAGCCACAGGAAATCAATGACATCGGCAATAATCCCAAATGTGAAAGTGATTTGCAGTAGTTTTTTTGAAAGGGTCAGAAAAAAGACTATTGAGGGACGTTTGGGTGTCGCAGTATCAGCATGGAAAGAAATTCAGTAAATATTTATATTCAGCATTTACTTGACTGATAAGAATCTTGTGCATGCTAACTATCGTGATCCACGCTAAAAACTACATTCTCCTGAGATGGAATAGAACAATAAAAAGTGGGAGATTATTCTTAAGCAAATGGATGTGCGAAGAATATATGTGCTATAAAGGAAAGGAAAACCAGTTTTCCACTACTTTATACCCAATCTTCCAGATCTTTCTCATTTATCAAACAGATCGGGGGCGAAGAAAAGATACTGAAGATAATGTTTTAATCTGATTAATGATACCTACACAATTGATGAAAAAAAACTTTTAAAAAACAGGCAAAGAAACTCATTCCTAAGGAAAAGACAATACTATTGAAAAAATGTGAAGATGTTAAAAAGTAGGAAATCAAGCCAATATAAAATATGAAACATTAAAAATTCAAAAGTCCCTTACAATGGTGGTCATCGAATTAAAGGTACCTTTCAGTATTGGGTGTCCTTGCTAGGAAAAATATTTAAGCTCGTCCCCCTTTCCGGTGGAAAGTGAAAGACTCTTCAGAATTTGGAGGATCAATTTATTTTCCTAAAAAAAAAATTCAGACGTAGTACAGAAACGGGAGAAATGTAATGTTTTTGCACTGCAATTTTAAGAGTCATGCTTTGACTGCATGCAATAAGAAATTTTGCTCAAGATCTTAGTTTTAGTAAATTAAAGGAATATTTTTAAAGCAAAAAATTGATCCAAAATTGTTCCATTTAATTTGTAAGATTTTTTAAATACCTTGCTATTATTTCAAGTGTTAAATAAATAAAGGTCATTAACTAATTATTTCTTTAGCCAAAGATAGAAATATTAAAGAAGGCAGAATTCTATAACAGTGCTGCCATAAGGTTTTTTAAAATTCTAAAAAATTAGTTGATTTACCAAAATTAGGCATATATTATATATATATTATATAATTATAATATATAAATATATATTAATATATAATATATATATATATATATAGTATATAATATATAAATATATATATATTATATAGATATATATATATATATACTATTAATATACTATAATATATTTATATTATATATATATATCATATATATATGAACGTATATAATATAATATAATATATATATAATAATATAATAATACTATATATATTATATATATATATAGATATATATAAATATATATATGTATATAATATATATATATATATATATAATATATATATATTATATATAATAAGTAAATATATTATAAGTATAGATATACCATGCCAAAATTTGGCTAAATTATATATATATATATAACTATATATACTATATATATATATATACTATATATATATATATATAATATATAATATTATATATGATATATATTTCTTGCTTTCTTTGCTTCACCTTCCTCTTTGCCCCCAAGATTGGGGTTAAGGGATGCTGTACAGAGCATCGGAAGAAAAGCAGTGGAGAAGTATGACAAAACGTCGAAAAAGAAAGCCCAGCCTTACCGCCCGCCCCCTGTGTACCATTAATTAGTGAGAGCTCGTCAGAGATCAGAAAATCCACCTAGAGCATCATGGGACCGTGACGAACCCCTCACTATGGTAAATCGTCAATTGTAAGGGTTCATCCCCTAGGCCAGGCCCACAACCCATGCCCCCATACCAAAACCCCCGCCATTCTCTCCTATCGATGCACCTTTATTCTCGCCTCTGGCCAAACTCACATTTCTCTCCCTCAGCACATTGCGTTCACCGACCATCCCACTTTCTCTTCAGTTCTCCCACCGGCTCGGTTCCCAACACACTCACCAAACTATTACATCCGCTTAACCAACTACTATCATTCATCTGTTACCACCATGACCCAAACCATCTCAAACATACTTCATTTATTCTCTCATTTACCCCTTTTCTTCACACCACCACCACTCATCTAATACGTTCATTCCTCTCTTTATAAATTCTTCTCTCACACCTAGCAAGCTCCTAAGATTCCCATCTGAACACATTGAACTTTTAGATCAACTTCTTATTCCAGACCATTAGTCTCACTTTACTATACAATAACACAGGGTAACAACATACCCTCATGTAAGACCCTAGCGCACTCAGACTTAGTCCCTTTACATTCACCAACGATTTAATTGCACCAGCAACCTTCTGCCACTCACAACTTTCCTACTACCAGCTCTGCATTCACCTTCCCGTTCTATCAACCACATACCCAAAAAGATGTAAACTCAGACACTTGCGCCAGCTGCTCACATCTAACATAACTACACACTGAGACTGTCCTCACTCACAACCATAACCTTACTCTTTCTACGTTTACTTCAAAACCCTCCTTTACATACCCTGCCAAAATTGTATCTCTCCAATCTCTCAAACTCTCTCAGTTCGCCACACAGAACCAAATCATCGCATATAATAGGTAGCACCCTCCACTCATCTCCATCTCCATCATTCTAACACCATTCCTGCCAATCCCACCTCGAATTCTTCATAACCCCATCCATATACAAAATTTGAATAACCAAGGAGGAATAACACATCCCGTTCTCACTCCGCTATTAATATCCTAACCACATTGCACCATTGACACCATTTTATTCTTACACACGCTTCACATCGTCTCACTACATACTTTTGATTCCATCAGGAAGCCTACCACCAACACCATATATCACTAATACTGCCATAAAGCTTCCCTAGTAAACTATTATGCATACGCCTGTTGCAAATCCATAAAACCTAAATATAATTATTCTTCTTCTCCCTCATTTCTCAATCATTTTTGTTTAATGTAAAGTTTTGATTCACACACCCTACCACTCCTAAAACGCACCTTGTTCTTCACCAATCAGCTCTTCACAGTCACTCGACGGCACTCTTCGACCAAAATGCCAGCATATACCTTCCCACAATACTCAATAAACTTATTCCCCTATATTTCTACAGTTCCGTTTCTCCCTTACCCTTATACAAGTTACTATTACCGCTCTCCTCCCATAATCCTTGGGAACTATACCCTCCATAAACGCTATACACAACTTCCAGAAATCCAATGCAATTCACCATCGGTCGCCTCCACTTCTTGATCATTCACCAGTAATTTCATTATACCTGCAGATTTACCATTCTTCAAACTTGCTCACTCTACCCATTACCTCCTCCTTACTAATAATCTCATCCCCCAAACATACCGTATTTCCTGCTTGGTACCCATTCAAACCCACACACATTCACTAACACCTCATCATTTCTGTTAATATTATGCAGATTCTCGAGTGTTCTTTCCACACTCCCCTTACATTCATTTCACCAGTTACAAAAAGCACCATCCCTATTACATTGATTCTAAGCAGATTCCCTTATTCTTCATTCTTAACCTTTCGCGCTTCCTTCCAGAAGAGCTTCCCCTATTCCCTTGTAAATCCTCATTTCTCCTCCTTCCAAAACTTTTTTTACCTCTGTTTTCTCCTACGTATTGCACCTTTTAGTATTTCTTTTTTCCTCCTCATGAATAATTCCAAGCATCTTTCTTTTGAAACTTCATCAGTTGCTTTCTTTACACCATTCAACCACGCTTCTTTTTACTTGAACCGCTTTCATCACCTCTTCATCCACCACTCACTTTAACATTCTTACTTCCTACTTAGCACATTCACCACACACTTCCGTTGCACTACTAGACAATTGCTTCCTTCATTTGCCCCCAGATTTGTCAGTATCAACTTGTTCGACATTCATCCGATTTACTAGCGAGCGCTCTAT
>JABUQX010036662.1:65000-69704 GCA_015478945.1 Trachelipus rathkii
TGCCGTTCTACGAGATTTACCAACTATTATATCTATATATATCATTATTATATAATTATATATATATATATATATATTTACTATATATACTATTATATATATATACAATCACAACGACACAGCACTCCAACTCCGACTCACACATAAGAAATCCACAACCAAGTACCTGTCGCAACGCAAGTCTCTGACGCACGCCACTACAGAAACAAACACCTTCAAATTGCCGGGAATAAAAAAATCTGAGAAGTAAAATCAGGAAGATAATGCGTGATAAAAAAAAATTAAAATACTAGCTCACAAGATTTTCGACAACAAGTCTGGAAAAAGACTTACCATTAAATAAACAGATGGAAGCAAAAATTTGAAAAGTTTAAAAAAAACGAACTGGGACATATAAGTTGATACCTTTTAGAACCAAGTTTCATTGTACCGAACAATAAAGAAGAACAAATTAATACAAGATGATGGAATTAAAGAAAATTAGAAAACTATAAAGAAGACTACGCCTCCTAAAGATTTCATGATCTTATGCTTACAAAAAATAGCTAAGATGTTCAAAAAAGAATAACTCCATCCCAGAAGTATGGGGTATTTGCAAAGAAAATAAGAATGTTTGACGCCTCTCTAATATATAAGTGTTTCATGAATGATAATTCTTGAAGGGTCTGACTGTAACAATATCTGGTATATTATACGATTTCGTGAGAAAAATATGGTATATCAAATAAGAAATGTTTATGCAAATAACATCCCACTCTCATAGAATTCCTTAGATTAGGATGTTTCCCAAGGAATTTAAATAAAGAACCAAAGTATACAGGAGTCACTGTTCATATATGAGGCCTAATTCCTGTCCATGCAAAGTATTCTTCTCATTCAGCTCGAACCACTGGCACCGAGAATTTCTCTGCAAAGAAGCACAGGACATTGAAAGAAATTTTTAGTCGATGATTGGATCAAATCGTACTCTCCACAGAGGCATTAAAGACCTGCAAAAGAAGTTACTGAGATTGTGGCAATGGCGGGTTTATCCAACAATTTCCCTAGGAATCAAAGAAGTTATTGGATTGCATCGAAGCAAAAAAATTGTCAAATAAATAAAAGAATTAATTTGGATTTTGATGATCTTCATATGAATGACTCTGGAATTACTGGAACACAAATACAAACTTGATTGTAGAGTAAATTTTACCGATAAAGGAGCTTACCAAAGAGTTTTGTTAACCATCTCAATTTATGATCCCTTGCCTTCCGAAAGACCCATCGCCCTTTTAGCGGGAACCTCCGCTTCTTTAAAATAGAAAAATGTCCCGTTTTTTTCTTAGAAGTCCTTCAAGAGATCTCCATTTTTCTATCAAAAATAATTAATAGTGAACAATAATTAATATCTGATATATATATATATAATATATATATATATATATATTATAATTATATTTATAAATATAATATTATATATATATATATATATATATATAAATATATATATACATATAAATATAATATATATAATTACTGTGGAAAATCAAGTTTAGATCGCAGATTGAGATTTTTAAGATATGCTTTGAGCCAAAAAAATTTGTGCTAGAACAAAGTGCGAAAACAATGTTTTAAATGTTATTTTGTCCAATATGTAAGGCAGAAAACTACACAACAAATAAAGATTTGCCCACTGATGTAAAACTTTAACTGAGCGAGCAAATGATCATTAAATCTGTTTCCCTTGGTCGTTCTTCAATCATACGTAGGAATTCAGGTTAAACCCTTGACCTTCAATCTTCCCTTCAGAGACCTGACAAGTCGTAAATATAATAGATTTAATAAAAATTATAAACACAAAAAGAGTAGTGTTTTTTTGGTGATAAACAAGATTAATTTTGGCCATGCAAGAAAAGGAAGTAAAAAATTTTTGAGAAATCGATACCCTTCATGGCAGAAAAGTTAATGGTAAATGGATGTTTTAGCCTCATTCTGCCATAGCGCAGTGCAATGTGAAGTAGCGATTGCCTCCCTGTTTATGTTGAAGCTGTAATTGTAAATATACTGGTTTCTACAATACAATAAAGAAGACTTAAAAAAAAATTTTCATTTTGTATAAAAAAGTTACAAACAGCTCCCTGGATACAGCAAACAAGATGGCTTGCTTTAATGCCAGGAAATTGAAAGTGTTGAAACTCTTTCCTCGACTGAAATCATACTTTGACAGGTCAGAACAAATTAGTCACCAGAGGTGTGAAAATGTGAGTGAGTGGAAATGCTACTATATCTTGTCTGAATAATTAATGTAGTCTTATTCATTGGCAGTCTCAGAGCACGCTCACTTATTATAAACTACAATAATATTAGTTTATGAAGATTTGATAAATGACATAATTAAGTAATTTATCCTATCACGATATACATAGAATTAGATTGCTAGAAAGCCAATATGATAAAAGGAATATAATTACTATATATATATAATATAATCTGAAGATAAAAACCATATTATTTATTTAACACTATTTACTAGCTAGTTACGTAGGGCTATCATAGCATAAGCTTGAAGTAATGAGTAGGAATATATATTATTTTCTGAGGTAAAGCACCTGGGTCACAAAGATAAGAAAAATAATAGTTACCTATATAGTAGTAAATTATATTTATATATGGATGTAACCTTGTATTTAAAAGGTAAACAAGTATCCTTAGTTATATCCATATACTCTAGTTACTAGCGTTATCATGAGAGTATAAAATTTATAAATTCGTGTTTAGTTCGCCTAAGATCATAAACCGTATTGGCACCGTCAAGTTTGTTCATAGAATTTGAAGAAAAAAAACTCAGATAAGGTAATTTGCTTTGAATTGCTGCTAGGATAATGAACAATCATCGAGTTGGACCTCTTGTTATGTCCCCTTATTTTGTAGAATGAATACTAAGAAGTCGGTCCACATCGACGATAATGTTGACCATGCCTCCGATCATATATCCCAAAACCAGCAAACTAATTACCCATTAAGCAATAGAGACACAGATTATAACGTCAAATGCTGTGGCAAGCAAAGGATGGCTTACGCCTCGAAATGCACCTAACACCACGACATAGAGGTGGATGGTGAGATAAGTATAACCTCTATCCGGTAGATACTGGGGAATCGTAATAAGTCCGTTCGTCATGCCTACATAAGTGCCCACAGATACTGATACTAGATCTAACTATACGCATTCACATCGTCATACCTACTTTGATTATATAATAATATATATATATATAATATATATATATATATATATATATATATAATATATAAATATTATATATATTATATATATATATATATACTATATATACCGTATTAATATATTATATATATATATATATAATACCTATATATATATATAATATATATAATATATATATATATTATATATAATATATATATTATATAATATATATATATATATATATATATATATATATCCCCCTCTTAAAAGATGTTGAAGTATGTGCTGGATGTTAAAACCAACGAAGGGGTTGGAATGCAGAATATCAGATCATTATGTTCTGTTATGTAAAATTAAGTTAAATGGCGGCTTGGATGGAGAGAAAGGTGTAAAGAGAAGTGGGAGAATTAAGAGTGAGAAGTTGTGAAGAAGGTAATAAGGATAAGTATTTAGACGCTCGCAAGTGAAATCAGTTGATGTAAACAAGTTGTAACTGAGCAAATCTGGGGAGCAAATGAAGTAAGCAGTTGTTAGCAAGCTGCAAAGGAGTATGTGGATGTGCTAAAAGTAGGAAGTAAGAATGTTAACGTGAGTGGTGGAATGAAGAGGTGATGCGAGATGTTAAAAGTAAAAAGAAAATAAATAAATGTACTAAACGCCAATGATGAAGTTTCAAAAAAAAGATGTATATGTGAGTTACATGATATATATGTGTACCTGGATCTATAAACCGGGAGACTAATGCCAACTACTACAGAACGGTTTCCGTGTCGATGGTATCATAGAAGTAGGATATCTAACTATCTAAGAGAAAGAATACAGCCCAACCAAATGCTCAAACTTTGAAAGCAAATTCTTAACATGACAAAAGAGATTTTTATACCATAGGGCGACTCCATCATCTGAGTTTTCCTGAGCCAATTTCAAATTTAAGCCGGTAAGCTCCCTAAAATCTAACGACCTGAAAGGAAGTGGGTAATAACTTAAGATCATAGCGAAGAAAATTACGGGAAACTGATAGTAGAGAATAGATCAACTGATATATATACTATAGGATATAAATGTAATAGGACGACGGGTGCGCTTACATATACATGAAATGGATGTCAGGGTAGAGTGTGCGATAAGCAACACTTTACGATAAATCTGCATAACATTAGCAGGTAACCATAAAACGGATGATGGATGATATAGATTATGTCTGACTCTGTTCTTGAAACAAAGAGAAATTTTAAGAGTAATTTTGAGGACGGTAAAGTTCATTAAGTAAATAGGAGGAGGAAATAGTAGTAGATTGGGTTAATTACTTATAGAAGTTGAGGAAAGATACTGATGGGAGTGGCAAAAGATCTGACGTTAAGGAGAATTAAATAGTATGAATATGATTATAAACTGTGAAAAGAAGGATACAAAGAACGAAGAGGAGATGAGATAGGTGATTTTGATGTGGATGGTGACCCACGAGTGGGGTGATACCAGACAAAGCACAGGCGGTG
>JABUQX010036663.1:0-2500 GCA_015478945.1 Trachelipus rathkii
TAACTCTGCCTTCATCGGCTTCGATGAATCTACATCCTGATAATAAGCTCTCAGACTTCACGACAGAGTTACTGAACCCTATTGACATTGAAAGAGACGTCTATGAAGTCGGGCTGTGTGAAGTGATATTAAATACAGATGTGGAAAATGTACCGCATAATCTTTATTGGATGAATGTTTACAGAAGTGTAGATTGTGTTGAAACTATATTGGATGTGAAGAACACAGGTGCTTTAACCCGCGTCACTTTGGGCACAAGAGAATACTTTTATGAAAGAATTGTAATGAGGAAATCCTATTTCAAGTCAGTTCCTGCAATGTTCAGTTATTTAAATACGCTTTTAGCGACTAGTAATATGTGTAGAGATCTAATTTACAATACAGATATCCACCCCTCTGATGATGAAGTATTAATTACTTTGAGATCAACGGCAGGTATTAACCTTAGAGATATTGACGTGTTTTTCCTCAGGAGATCGTCATGGCAACGGAAACACGTTCATGAACGTGAAGGCTGGTTAGATGTCCTCCATGATGTACCTACTATGCTGAAAAGGGTTATGAAAACAGTAGAAAATGAACATATAACCAAGGAAGAATTAATCGATGAACAAGACAGGGTGTTACATTATACTTGCATCACCTCCGAGATGCTCAAACATCCTGGTATGGCATATGTTTACACTGACATAGTCGAGCACCAGTATGTGGGTGATACTACAGCCCCTCTGATGAGGGTAGTTTATTTTCCTCAAGAGAGTAAGGTAATAACATTCCCAAATGTACACTATCTCTCACTGAACAGGTCTTCGATCGGCTCTATAAGAGTACATATAAAGGACGTGGAAGGTCGGCCATACCCATTTACAAGTGGCACATTGATGTGTAAAGTCCACATTAGAAAGAAACGACCTCAGCAGCTATAAAATGATGGAACATTTTTTAATCAGAATTGAAAATCTCATCTATATGCTACTGGAATTCATTCAAGAAATAGATGACTCTGCAGGATATATAAGGGATATAATCAATTGCATTTTTTCATTCATCGGTATACTCTTGCAGTGTAAAGATAGTATAGGAAAGAAGCTCCAGCTACATAAGTAATAAACATGGAGAGAGTATTCATTGGATCGAGATCACAGAGAGGATACGGTCTTGGAGGATTTTTCACTAAGCTATTGCGAAGCGCCATCCCAGTGTTTAGAAGAGGGGGTGAATATCTAGGTAAAAAAGCTATAAGAACAGGTCTGCACACGATGCAAGATATAGCGACAGGAGCCAATCCTCGTGCTTCATTAAAAAGGCGGATTGCCGAGGTTTCCGACGAGATGCTCGATGACGTTAAACGCAAAATAAGACGTAAAATGACAGGGCAGGGCAGGTCTAAAGTTAAAGGACGCAGGAGTGTCACAAGTAGGAAAAAGCCAAAGACGAAGAGAGCTCTGAAGAAGAAGCAAGTCCGCAAGAAAATCACAGTGCGGAAAAACCCTAAGGCTAGAAGGCCCAAATCTACAAAACGTATTGATGTATTCACCATTTAACTACTAGATGGCATCTTTAACTAAAACTTTCGGCTAACATGTATATAAGTGGAGCACATATGAAGGCTTGTTCATTATTCAGCCTAACACCGCCCCGCCAAGATGCATTTCCTTCACCCTGCTAGTCCAGACTGCTGCAAATCCGAATTGGATCTCTTCTCGATGAATCCTACTCAGATTAGCGTGAGCGACAGCAACTTCATCAGCATTAATCCCACACACTCGATCACCAGCACTGACGTTCCTTTAGAGTTCAATATCCCAGGCACATCAGACCAGTATCTAGATCCATCTAATGTATTTCTATATTTTAAAACGAAATTGACAAACCCTGATGGTACAGACCTTCCTACAGGTGGCGACCACATAGTGTATACAGAGCCGAACTTTCTATATTCTTGTTTTAATCAGATTGATGTTTACCTCAATGAAACTTCGCTCGGCACTTCAGCAGCTAGTTATCCTTATAGAAGCTACATAGAACATCTACTGAACTTTTCTGATGATGCTAAACAGTCTCATCTTCAATCATGTGGTTTTTACAGCTTCAAAGATGAGGATACACATGCAGCAGCTAAAGCGGCTAAAGTCATAAATAACACTTACGAATTCTACGGTCGTTTAAATGGTGATATATTCTCTCAGGAAAGACTTATTATACCATCTGTAGATGCCAAAATCCGCTTGTCCCGATCAAGCCCGAAATTCGCACTTAAAATAAAAAGTGATCCTAATGCTACAACTGCATGTCCAGAACCTATCTTCAAACTGTTAGAGGCTTTTCTCTATGTTAGAAAGGTGAAGTTATTTCCCCAAAGGCATTTGGAAATTGAGAAGTCGCTTTTAACAACCACAGCCAAGTACCCAATCAGAAGAGTGGAAACCAAGGTATTTAACTTCACTCACGGTTTATCAAGCATCAGCATTCCAAATATTGTTAGCGGAAATCTTCCTCA
>JABUQX010036663.1:7500-27500 GCA_015478945.1 Trachelipus rathkii
TTATTATATATATTATATTGCTAATATATATATATATATATATATATATATATATATATATATATATAGTAGTTATATATATATATATATATATATATATATATATCTGTGTAGAGCTTAATTTGTCACAAGAACATTCATCTCTTTCTTTCACTGCCACAGGCGTAATCTTATCGGTCAGAATATCGAAGAAAAGGTAATTAACCGTGAACTGAAAGGGATTAACTTTTCTTCGATTTAAGCCATTTTAACCGCAAACCTCATTAGACTAATCCACCTTGAAACTCTCAAAGCATGCATGGGAATGAAAATTTTTATTCATTTATTTTATATTTAATACACATTTTGAACTAAAATTTCTATATAAACATCATTTGAAAGAAGGTCTGAAAGGCCGCCTTGGCACGGTCAGTTAAGTCCGATACTTACCTGGCAATCACCGTGGTAGAGCAGCCGAAAGGACGGGATTCGAGTTCCATCCCGTCCAATTTTATATATATATCACAAGGTGGAGGGATGGGGGTAAGGAGTAGTAAAACCCCCATCTCCTCAATGACAACGCGAACGAAAGACGAAACGAGTATACCAAACCGACGGTGGCGGCAGAGGCAGAGGCGGAGGCGGGAAAGCGGGGCACGGTGCGCGAAGGCGGCGGCGGCGGGACCAAGTCGGAGCCAAAACGGGCGCGCGCGGAAAACAAGTGTGTGTGTGTGTGTGTGTGTGTGTGTGTAGACAGGGCAAGAGAGAGAATAGATGATGTAGTCATGGCAACAGATAAAGGGGGGTAGGGTAAACAGCTAAGAGGTAGGGGTAAAGAGATGGTGGGGGATAGAGAGAGAGAGAGAGAGAAAAAAGGGGGGCTGGGGTAACGTGGGTGTGTGTGTGCGTGTGTGTGTGTGTGTGTGTATGTGAATGGGTGTATGTGAATGGGTATGTGTGTAATGAACATCTCGTGTAATGTTGATGACTGCGTCATCAACATACACTCGAATGTGCGCACCTACGGTGCGCACGCACATAAGTAAATATAAAAAGGGGGGTAGGGTAAGGTAAATAATAATAATAATATATACACGATCATAAAATTACTTACATTAAAAAAAATACAATCATATGTACGCGAGCTTCGCTCGCTGGCTCTCGTGCAACATTGCAAATGTTGCTTCGCAACATTTGAAATGTGGCACTCCTTCTCTGCAATGTGGCACTCCGCTTCTCGTACTTATTACTACTGACGGTGTAAAAAGAATGAAAGATGTAATTAAACTAGATCTACAAAAACGCTTTGGTTCTGTGGAAATTAATGACCTTCATACTATTGCAACTTACTTAGATCCCCTTTATAAAGGCAAGTTTTTTTATTACACAATATTAGAGCAAGTTAAATCGTCACTTTGTGTTGCAGTTGAAAAACTTCAATCCGAACAGTCTATTAATTCACCACCCATTAAATGGAAAAAACCGAAATCTACAGAACCAACACCTTCTACAAGTAAATCAATAGCAGATTCACTAGAAAAATTTCTACAGTCCAGTAGTGATGAAGAAACACACGCATTGCCAAAAGATGTAGTGCAAATGATTGAAAACTATCTCCAAGAAAAACGACTTGATACAAATAATGATCCAATCAGTTTGTGGAAAGTTAAGCAAAATGTTTACCCACGCTTGAGTAAACTTGCAAGGAAATACTTGTCTGTCCTCCAACTTATGTTCCAAGTGAGAGTATTTAGCAATGCTGTTAATATATGATGAAAATAGAAACATACCCTCAACAGAAAAGGCAGAAAAATTGATGTTCTCAAGCAAAACCTTCCTATATTTGAATTTCAATACTAGTAAGTATATAACTTACTTGTAAAGCTCCCTTCATTTTCAAGGGTTGAGCAGGGGTTCATTTAAGTTGGTCTTCGTCCCTGGTACCCTGCAACACAATTATATTAACAGATTGTGGCTAAAACTATATATATGTTATATATATATATATATATATAGATAGTATAGTATATATATTAGATATATATATATGTTAGCAGCATATAGTAGTTAGCAGCAGTTATAGTTATATATATATATATATATATATATATATATATATATATATATATATATATATATATATATATATATATATATATATATATATATATATATATTTATCTCGGCCATCGTTTTATCATCTACCCTTTTCGATATGAAGGAATAGAGTTATAGGTCTGAAACTTGGAATATAATGTATATATGGGTTAAGCTCGAATCCGTGTAAATTTCAAGTCTGTAGGATGTATATAGAGGGGGGTCACCCCCGAGGGTGGACGCCGATATTGCGCTTACGCCTTTGTTGCTTGATCTGCGTGGGTGAGTTTAGGCCTAACGAGCGTTTGGGCGACCGACCATTTGGAGGTCAAACAGACCGAAGGTCTGTTTGACCGACAGACACAGACAGAGCGCGCGTGCGCATACACATAAACACATTATTATTATTATTATTACGTCGAAGAAGTGATCCCCGAAGGGGATCACTTCTGAGTTGTTTTTTAAACCCTTCTGCGCCTGCTTCAGCGACTCCGAGTCCGCACAGCACTGCACCGCCCCGGTCCGCACCGCACCGCACCGCGCCAACGGCTCCGACATATATCTATATAAGTTAGAGTTATCGTATCGTGATAAAATTTGGAGGGTGGTTAGATGGTAAGGTAACCTCGATGTATACGAAATTACGCCTGCGTGGGTCCCCCCGAAGGGCTGAGGCCTTACCCCTCCTTCGGAGGGGTAAAGCCCGCTTACACCCCTTCGGGGTGATCCCCCCTCGCAGGATTCACACCCTTTCAATGGGCGCATCCCCCTGGGTTTTCTCTCGGAAGGTAATGTGTTGCTTTAGATACTCTTGGTTAATGAAAACTGTTTATTCGTAAGTTAAGTACGTTATGTTAAATATTACTATGACAATGTGGAAATAACACTGATTTGTTAGAGAACTGATGAGTTTTTGTAAGATATTACTGTGTTAACTGACGATGATGTGTTAGAAACGTGAACCTAGGTTAAGTTTTTGTTGAATAATGTTAGGTTTGCCCTAGACTTTTGCTAATGTCTACGTTTATTCACAGGTCAAATAAGGTTATACTCAAAACGAGTGACACTTTGATGAAGATAGTATCAATTCATAGTTCAATATGGTGGCATCTTTGATAGATTGGTCACTTTGTTAAGGGAATTTGTTAGATAATACGGCTTTACCTGCTGCTAATATGCTCGAAAAGTGAGAACATATCGAGTATTGTATGATCTGTTAGCTAGTTTACCTTGATCAGTAGGGAATTTTTTCAGGATGTTAGCTGATTATTCATACGCTAGGTATGTTAGGTTTGCATTTGTACATTATATTCCCAGTTGATTTGTTAGCTTTGTTGATGTTAAAACTTTTGTTGATTAAGCATATATTCGTAGTATATAAAGAACATATTTTTATGTTATGTTTGTCCAAATGATCCATGAAATATGACTTGAATCAATAGCTCAATAGATCACAGGTGGGTGGGACGGGTAGGGGACTGCAGGGAGGGGTGGTTTGATTTACTGATTTACTGATTTACTGCTTTAAAATCAGTAAATTATTACGTTTTACTGTGATATTTTACTCAAGGAACTTATTTTTATGTTATGTTAGGATAAAATTTTGTTATTTTTTGTTATGTTTGGTTAAAACTTTGTTATGTTTGCGATTATTCGCTGGGGATTATGATATTTAGACGAGGTTATGATGAATTTTTTTTTTTGTTAAATGTCACGAAGTTGATGTAAAACATTTGTTACGTCAGCATTATATTCTTTGTCAGTATGATGATTAGCCAGGTTTATGCTAAACTTTTGTTAAATATTACGATGTTAATGTAAAATTAACATTGATATGTCAGAGATATGCTTGAAAAAGTGTGAATAGGTTACGTTTTGGACGAAGTGTTATGTACTTTACTGTTGTTAAGTGTGAAAGTTTGTTAATGTTAGTGGTTTATTCGTGCTTATGGTGTGTTGGGTTTGCCATTGTACATTATATTCTTAGTTCAGGTTATGTTATGTTAGCTTTATTAATGTGGAAACTTTGTTACGTTAGCATACTTTCACTGCTCTGTATGATAATTAAACAGGGTTATGATAAATTCTTACTAAATATTACTGTGTTAATGTAAAATTAACGTTAATATGTTGGAGATATGTTTGGTAAAAGTATGAATAGGCTACGTTTTGTATGCAATGTCAGTTACTTTACAGGTGTTAAGTGTGGAACTTTGTTAATGTTAACAGTTTATTCGTGCTTAAGTTGTGTTAGATTCGTCGTTGTACATTATTTTCTTAGCTCTGGTAATGATATGTTAGCTTTATTAATGTGAAAACAATGTTACGTTAGCATATATTCATTGGTTAGTATCCAAAGAACTTATCTTTGTACTATGTTGTTGTTGTTGTTGTTGTTGTCGAACGAGAATATATACCCTTTTGAACTGATATGGTTCGTTCGGGCATTGTATTCTTGTTTACTTTCTTCTGATTGGGATGAAAGAAAGAATCTCATTACCTATAAGGGTTGTTTATGCATACGATTTCCTTCAGTAGGACATTTTTTTCACTGTACTGGTACGATGACATCTCCCCGCATCTCCACGTGTGTTGTTGATATCTTCACGAGGAGCTTCGTTATTCCCAACGTTGTGTCAATAAAATTTTATCGTCAACCGGATGGATACTGCTACATTGCTTGTATTCAATCCAGGGGTCAATATAATAATTATTGCATCACTTTATACAAACAGTTTAAGCGTAAAATCATTTTCATGTTTCATGAGTTGATATTTTCTGAAAGGATGCGGAGTCTAAAAAGAGATAAGTCTAAAAACTTTACTTTATTCGTATTTACTCGTTAGGTATTATGATGGTTAGGTATGGTTATGACACATTTTTTGATAAATGTTACTGTGTCAATGTAAGATTAACGTTAATATGCTAGAGATATGCTTGGAAAAAGTATGAATAGGTTACGTTTTGTATGTAAAGTTAGTTACTTTACTGATATTAAGTGTGGAACTTTGTTAATGTTAACAGTTTATTAGGGCGTAAGATGTGTTAGGTTTGTCGTTGTACATTATTTTCCTAGTTCATATGATGCTATGTTAGCTTTATTAATGTGAAAACATTGTTATGTTAGCATATATTCACTGATTAGTATATAAAGAACCAATGTTGTGAGAAATTTTAGTTAAATGTTACTGTGTTAGTGTAAGATTAACGTTAATATGTTAGAGTTATGCTTGAAAAAGTAAGAATAAGTTACGTTTTGCATACCATGTTAGCTGCTTTACTGGTGTTAAGTATGGAACTTTGTTAATGTTGACTGGTTATTCCTGCTTAAGTTGTGATAGGTTTGTCTTTGTGCATTATTTTCTTAGTTCAGTTGATGCTATGTTAGCTTTATTAATGTGGAAACTTTGTTACGTTAGCATACTTTCGCTGGTCTGTATGATAATTAACCAATGTTGTGAGAAATTTTAGTTAAATGTTACTGTGTTAGTGTAAGATTAACGTTAATATGTTAGAGTTATGCTTGAAAAAGTAAGATTAGGTTACGTTTTGCATACCATGTTAGCTGCTTTACTGGTGTTAAGTATGGAACTTTGTTAATGTTAACAGTTTATTCCTGCTTAAGATGTGTTATGTTTGTCTTTGGGCATTATTTTCTTAGTTTAGATGATGCTATGTTAGCTTTATTAATGTGAAAACTTTGTTACGTTGACATATATTGATTGATCTTTGTATAAAGAACTTGAATTTATGTTATGTTTATCCAAAATGATACTCAAAATGTGACTTGAATCAATAGATCAATAGATCAATAGATCAAGGATGGACAGGAAGGTGACAGGAAGGTAGATGGATGGTGTTTGATTTAGTGATTTACTGCGTAAAACGTTACAATTTTAGTAAAAAATATGACCTTAATCAATAGATCAATAGATCATAGATGGTCAGGAGGGTGGCCGGATGATGGTTGGATGGTGTTTGATTTAGTGATTTACTGCTTTAGGGTATGTAAAACATGACAATTTTAGTAAAAAATTTGACCTTAATCAATAGATCAATAGATCAATAGATCAATAGATCAATAGATCAATAGATCATGATGGACAGATATGCAGGTTGGGTGGCTTGATTTAGTGATTTACTGATTTAGGGTATGTAAAAAGTTACAATTTTAGTAAAAAATTTGACCTTAATCAATAGATCAATAGATCAATAGATCAATAGATCAATAGATCAATGGATCATGATGGGACAGGAGGGTAGGTAGGATGGTGGTTTGATTTACTGATTTACTGATTTAGGGTATGTAAAACATGACAATTTTAGTAAAAAATTTGACCTTAATCAATAGATCAATAGATCAATAGATCAATAGATCAATAGATCAAAGGATCACAGATGGACAGATATGCAGGTTGGGTGGCTTGATTTAGTGATTTACTGCTTTAGGGTATGTAAAACATGACAATTTTAGTAAAAATTTGACCTTAATCAATAGATCAATAGATCAATAGATCAATAGATCAATAGATCAATAGATCATGATTGGACAGGAGGGTAGGTTGGGTGGCCTGATTTACTGATTTACTGATTTAGGGTATGTAAAACATGACAATTTTAGTAAAAATTTGACCTTAATCAATAGATCAATAGATCAATAGATCAATAGATCAATAGATCAAAGGATCACAGATGGACAGATATGCAGGTTGGGTGGCTTGATTTAGTGATTTACTGTTTTTAGGGTATGTAAACATGACAATTTTAGTAAAAATTTGACCTAATCAATAGATCAATAGACTAATAGATCAATAGGATCAATGGATCACAACTGGTCAGGAGGGTAGTGGTTTGATTTAGTGATTTACTGTTTTAGGGTATGTAAAAACGTAAATTTGTAAGTTATAAACAAAAAAGAATAAGAAATTTTATTTATTTATTTATTTATTTATTGATTTATTTTTTTCTTGATGGTTCTGAAACCATTATTTTCGAAATCTACAGACTCGATAACCTATATAAAGACACCAACATTGTATCATTACACAAAAATTTAATAACTCGGCACCGCACCGGCTCCAGCACCGGTGCCGGAGCCAACTCATCAGATTCACATACCAAGTCTTTCTAGAAACTCAACTCTGAATCCTCTCACCAAATTTCAGCTTTCTACGTCAATATTTAATGTTTGAAGGGGGGTCCCCCTTCGGGGGACCCACGCAGGCGTAATTTCGTATACATCGAGGTTACCTTACCATCTAACCACCCTCCAAATTTTATCACGATACGATAACTCTAACTTATATAGATATATGTCGGAGCCGTTGGCGCGGTGCGGTGCGGTGCGGACCGGGGCGGTGCAGTGCAGTGCGGACTCGGAGTCGCTGAAGCAGGCGCAGAAGGGTTTAAAAAACAATTCCTTCGGAAACACTTCTTCGACGTAATAATAATAATAATAATGTGTTTGTGTATGCGCACGCGCTCTGTCTGTGTCTGTCGGTCAAACAGACCTTCGGTCTGTTTGACCTCCAAATGGTCGGTCGCCCAAACGCTCGTTAGGCCTAAACTCACCCACGCAGATCAAGCAACAAAGGCGTAAGCGCAATATCGGCGTCCACCCTCGGACCCCCCTCTATATACATCCTACAGACTTGAAATTTACACGGATTCGAGCTTAACCCATATATACATTATATTCCAAGTTTCAGACCTATAACTCTATTCCTTCATATCGAAAAGGGTGCTAGATACCGCTTATATATATATATATATATATATATATATATAAGTAGCAGTATATATATATATATATATATATATATATATATATATATATATATATATATATATATATATATATATATATATATATATATATATATATATATATATATATATATAAGTATATATAAATATATATATATATATATATATATATATATATAGGTTATATGAAATATATATATATATATATATATATATATATATATATATATATATATATATATATATATATATATATATATGTATCAAAACATCCGCATCCGCTCATGTTAAAATCAAACATCCGCATCCGCATCCGCATCCGCGCGGATGTGAAAAAAATGACATCTGCTGCATCACTAATATATATATATATATATATATATATATATATATATATATATATATATATATATATATATATATATATATATATATTATATATATATATATATATAAATATATATATATATATATATATATATATATATACATATATATATATATATATATATATATATATATATATATATATATATATATATATATATATATATATATATATATATATATATATATATATATATATATATATATATATATATATATATATATATATATATATATATATATATGCAAATCAAAGGAAAGTGGAAAAATAGATAAATTGACTGTGCTCCAGAGTTTACCAGTGAAGAACATGCAAGATATAGAAGAGTAGTTAAGTCTGAGTCAGAGAGTTGAACGGAGAATGAATGAGATTACCTGAAGTAAGATTCGCAGAAGTTCTCTTCAAAGAAAGACTGGAAAATTCAGAAGAGCAATGTAAATTATAATAGCAATAGTGTAAGAAGAGTAATGCAACAGTTCGATGACTAGAAAGATTGTAGAGAGTTTGTGAGAGTAGGAGAGTTAACAAGTCGACAATCCCTAGACTACACTTTATCAAGGAGATCAAAATGTGTGGAACCATCAAAGATACGTTATTCATGTACCATACAATTGCTTACAATGCCCGTATGCATAGCTAGCAACTTGGGTGGTGATAAGTAGTTCTGAAGGCGCCTCAGAATGCCTAACTTCTTATTAGCTTGTTAGAAAGAACACGAAAATGGATGTCTTTCAAATTGGAAGGATTAATGATGAGTTAAATTTTCAGCCTAAGAGTGGATAGGAGAAACAGTAACAGATAGATAGATCATTGATGAAAAATAGAAAATAATTGGGGATAGAACAGAATTCTCAGGATCATCACTATTGGCAGATTTAAAGGATAAATGGTGGCTATCCAAAATAGCCATAGAACGGCTAGAACGGAATTAAAGAAAGGTTTCAAAGAAGAGGATACATTTCTAGAGAGGAAAGCTTAGAAATTAAAGCTTCTTGCCAAAGTTTATCGAAAGCCTTCGACATGACTAGTGCCACAGAATAAGATTCACCGAAATGCGAAAGAGCAGATGACCAAGATTCAGAGAGAATAGAAAGAAGTCATACTGGCGATCAGAGATAAGATTTGAAGATTTAAAACGTTTTTAAACCTTCTTGTTAAGAATAGATTCGACAACTTTAGAAAGAATAGAGGCTAAAGCGATATGACGATATTTGGATTGTTAACTGGGGTCTCCCTTCATCATTACAGGCTGTATAAATGTTCTCTTTCCGCAGGATGGAAAAGTTGAAATTGACAGGCAGTGAGAAAGACGGTTTATCAGAGCAAGATAAAATCTCAGAAACACAGTTTTGAAGACCACTGGAGGGATACTTTCAGTGATCTCCGCCTTCTTAGTGTTAAGCTCAGAAAGTGCAAAAATAACATTTAAATGAGTTGGATGGAGGCTGAGAGGAGGAATAGCTCTGGAATCCTCTAGAGTGGAAATAGAGGCTAAACAGTTCAGCTTTTGTAGAAGTTAAGACAGAAATATTGCCGTCATAGATACAAGAGGTGGGAGAGAGGAAGATGCAAAGTATGAGTTAATTTTAAAATTGCAATATGTTAGAAAGATTGTGAGGTAGAGGAATCAGGAATATTATTGCATTTCCTACGAATGAAAGAATGAAATGTATAAAACAATGAGTTTCTGCATTTGAAGACAACGGTTATTTATGATAAACCAAGATTTATCAGCTTTAGTTCAAGAGATAGAGAACGGAATGTTTGCCCATATATATATATATATATATATATATATATATATATATATAAATATATATATATATATATATATATATATTCTCTTTCTCACTGATAGAGAACGGTATATATGTATATATATATATATATATATATATATATATATATATAATTGAAAATAATTCTAAATGTTATTGAGATAAACCATTTCTTTCAATATCATACCTTTTTTACAAATAATTATTTTAATAAAAGTACCCATGACCCTTGTAACCTTCATTAATATATTTAAATACAATGTTATAAGTGTAGGTAATTACGTTAGAAGGCAGGTGAAAGAGATGATGCTAAAGATGATAGGTTAATTGTGTAATAATGTAGAGACAAGTTAGGTTGGATTTTTCTATGTTATGTTAGATTAGTTACCGTTAATAGAAAGGAAACTTTGCTAATGTTAGCAATTATTCATAGTTTAGTAGGATTTATAGGATTGGTTATGTAAAGTGTTCTTAGATATTATTAGGATAGTAGAAAGTGGTAAGCTGAAATTTTATATTAGCATTTCCTTCGTAGTTCAGTATATTAGATAGGTTAGATTATGATGAATTTTACTATGATTTGTTAGATATTATATTACAAATATAAATTGAATCGATGGCTAATTGTTTGTGTGTATATTTAACGCTAAATTTTATGGAAATTATGCAATAATATAAATTTATTTTCTGTTTCGCATGTACAAAGAACTTATTCTATGTTATTTATATACAATGTACGAGTTTATAATTCAAAAGTGAAGTTCTAATACGATTTTAATCAAATAATCAGCAAATCATGAATCAGAGGGAGGGATGGGGTTAAGTGAGGTAGTTTTAGTTTATTGATTTATTGACACCACCTTATGGTCCTTAAAACGAATTTTTAATAATAATAATAATAATAATAATAATAATAATAATAATAATAATAATAATAATAATAATAATAATAATAATAATAATAATAATAATAATAATAATAATAATAATAATAATAATAATAATAATAATAATAATAATAATAGGTTTGTGAATGTGATATTAATACTATTTTTATTACAAATTTCGTTTGTTTATGTAAAGTAATGCTAGATATTGCTTTTATTAAAAACTGATGGCAAGTTAAAACTTTGTTAGTATTAATTCATAGTTCAATATGTTAGTTAGGCTATGATATAATGCATTTTTATAAGATGCTGGTAAATATTACTGTTAATGCTAAATTAACATTGATATGTTATAGATATGATAGGAAAGTAGGGCTAGGTTATGTATTGTTGGGTAATGTTAGCTAATTTATCATTGATATGTAGGGAAGTTTGTTAATGTTAGTAATTTATTCACATTTAAGATATATTAGATTTGTTATGATCCGTTAAGTTCTTGGTTCGGGTTATTGTATGTTGGCTTCATTGATTAGTTAAAACTGTTTATGTTGTCAATTATTCCAGATAATGATAAGTTAAAACTTTGTTAACATTAGCTTTTATTCGTAGGTCAGTATGTTGGATAGGCTAGGTTATGTTGAATTTTATTAGATTTTTGTTAGATATTACTAAAAAAAAATTTATTTTTTTAATAGAAGAACTTGTTTTTAGTAGGATTAGGATACGTTTTGTAAGGTTGTGTGGGATAACGTTAAATTTGTGAGGTTTTATCAGATATTTTAGTGAAAATATGCGCTGTTGCCAAATACCATCAAATCCCATAATACAATCCCTAGATTTATTGAAGATAAAATTAAAATATCTGAAAACTAATATTTAAATTGCAATAATATATATATATATATATATATATATATATATATATATATATATATATATATATATATATATATATATATATATATATATATATATATATATATATATATATATATATATACTACTCACACAGTCTTCTAGGACAAGTTATAGCTAACAAATGTTTCTCGTTATTTTCTGAAAAAAGTGGACTAAGTACTATGATTGAACAATGTTTAGGTGTAAGGTAGATGAAATATATTTCACCTGTTCATTAATTAGTTATAGTCAAACATTTGAAGTGGTCACATTTGTTTATTGGTTCTCTGTAGATCACGTTGTGCAATAATAATAATAATAGCAATAATAATAATAATAATAATAATAATAATAATAATAATAATAATAATAATAATAATAATAATAATAATAATAATAATAATAATAATAATAATAATAATAATAATAATAATAATAATAATAATATAAATACTAAATAATAATAATATAAAAAATAATAATAATAATAATAATAATAATAATAATAATAATAATAATAATAATAATAATAATAATAATAATAATAATAATAATAACAATAATAATAATAATAATAATAATAATAATAATAATAATAACAACTTTTGTGATGTGATGTTAGCAATATTTTTATTACAGATTTTGTTTAGGAATGTAATGTTAGGGATTGCTATGTTCACAGCTATTGATGTTAAAATATTTGCTATGTTTGCCTATATTCGTAGTTTATTATGATAGATAGGTAATGTTATGATAAATTTTTGCTAGATTGTTAAATATTACTTTGTTAATGTTAAATTAACATTGATGTGTTATAGATATGACATAAAAGCTGGATTAGGTTAAATTTTCTTGTGTAATGTTAGCTAATTTGTTGTTGATAAGCAGGCAACATTGTTAATGTCAGCAGTTTATTCATACGTAAGGTATGTTTTGATACGTTATGTTCTTAGTTCAGGCGATGTTATGTATGAGGAGGAGGAGTATGGTATAGGGTTTTATTTATTGATTAATTGATATTTTTGCTATAAAAATAAAAAGAAAAGATTCCGTGAAAATATAAAATGTTTTTAATAAATTTTATGTAAAGTTCATACAAAGAACCTATTTTTATAAAAAAAAAAAATTTAAATATATTTTATTTTTAAAAATAAAGTTTAAATGTGACTTTTATCAATTCACCAGTGGATCACGGATGGAAAAGGGGAGGTGAGGATTTTATTTAATGCTAAATTGATTTTTTGATTAATTGATTTATTGAAAAATTGATATTTTTACGTTATAAACATAAAAAGTAAAATTTTTAGTTAGACCATAAAATGTTTTTATAAAGATTTTGCTATTTTCATACAAAGAACTTATTTTTTATGCTATGTTTATACAAAGTGATATCAAAAAATGACGTAAAGCAGTAAAGCAAGACATGAAGTGATAGGTGTGGTGAGGTGTTTGAGCTACTGCTTCAGTGTTTTAGGGTCAATAAAACACAAAACACACATTGTTAATAAATAAATTTTTTTTTTATTGAATAGCTTAAATTGTTTTAGAATTTTTTTTTTTAAATAAATTGAATTTAAAAAATATACGGTTTACAAATAAAAATTTGCAAATAAATAAATTATTTTTTATAAATAAATTAAAATAAAACTGTAAAAGTTACATAAGTTTTAAAATGAAAATTTAAAATAAATGAATAAATAAATGAAAATGTAAATATAAAAAACTTTTAAAATGAAAAAAATAAACAAAATCAAAATGAAACATAAAATTAATAAAAACTTTAAACAAAATATAAGTGTTTCAGCATGCAAAAAGAAATGAAAATGTTTAGGTTTACAAAAGAAAATGAGATTTGAATATTAAATGTGAAATTATAGATGTTTTAGTATATAAAATGAAAATATAATAGTTCAGGTTTACAAAAGAAGACGAGATATGAAAACATTAATGTTTCATCATACAAAAGAAAACGAGATGTTAATATTAAATATCTAAAAATATAAATCTTTTAGTTATCGAAAGAAAATATATTAAAATATAAATGCTAATCATCAACGATTAGATAACGGAATATCTATTTATGACGTTGTAGAAAAAATATTCATGTGCACAGTAAGGGTGCGTTAGGAATGATTAGGTTAAGTTAAAGAAGAGAAAGATAAATAGGGATAAATAAGTATAGTGCCGCTGTAATTAATATGTTGTGTGTGTGCCTGTGTGTTTTAGAATAGTATATTTAGTCTTTATACTTTGGTATATCGTGTCTAAATCTAACGATGTGAGGGAAATTTCCAAGTCAACTGCCGATAGGACTTGGATTTCCTGCATATCTGAAGATCCAATATTCTGGTCCTTAATCATAAAAACAAGCCTTTGTCACTGACGCGTTATGTTACAACAAGGTAAAATCCACAAATTTCAAGTCAGCTGCTGAAATGACTTGGTCAAAATGCAATCGAAATTACTTAAAATCGTCAAAAATGGTAAAAAATATTAAAATATTCTAAAAAGGTACCATAAATATGACTGGGTTACCAGATTTATCGACAAATCTGGAAACTGCTGTTTTCCTCCTGGTTTTCCTGCTGTTTTCCTTCCGGTCCCCTTACTATATATATATATATATATATATATATATATAATATATATATATATATATATATATATCATATATATATATATATATATATATATATATATATATATATATATATACTATATATAGCTATATATATATATATATATATATATGGAGGAAAAAATAGTAAGAATAATTCTATCCGCTGTAATAAGCGTGAGCAGTGGATTCACAAACACTACTCACATTTCACTACTCTTCCTCCCTCACAACACAACTGGATCTGCAGATATGCACTCAACCCACAATAACCAATAACCTAACAACATACAAACAAATACAAAACATAAATTTATTACAAATCAACATAAATGGACTACAGAACAAAAACAAAGAATTAGAAATCTTCCTAAAACAACATAATATACATAGCATTAATTCAAGAAAGTCACTTTCCTGAAAACCACCCAGAACCAAAATTTTACTGATATGACGCCATCTATACACCACAAACCTCCAAAAATCACGCACTGTTAACCCTCATACACAACTCGCTACCATACACTAACACCATCATACACACAACATCACCACTGAATGACAATACCACCAAAATGCAATCTTTCAGTATAATGATTAACAAAAAGCCACACAATTTAAAAAACCTTTACATCCATCACCACACCTCATCATTCTGCCCTAACAACTATATACCAAACCTCATCCACATCACTAACCTCCCAAACCTCATAATAGGAGGAACTTCAACGTCCACCACCAGACATGGTATAACGATCAAGAAGCAGACCATAGAGGAACCCACCTTATATCAAACCTATATCCCCTAAACATTCTTAACAACAAACTGCCACACTAGAATTCCACCACAAATAAACCAATCATACATATCCCGAGACCTAACATTATGCTCCCCATATATTCAGAAATTAGGTATCCCCGGGGAATATTTTGGCTTGCGGCTTTTTGGATTATTGACGTGAAGTTTTGGATTGCTTTATTTAGTGTAGAGGTATTTCTGATGTTTAAAGGTTGTGTGTTGCTTTCTATATGGTCTTTGAATTTTGTCCAGTCAGCTTTTTTGTAGTTTGTATATGTTTTCCTGAAAGGGTGGTTTGTTTTGTTGGTGTTTTGATGTTTTATGATAATGGGGAGATCTTCAGAATTTAGTTTAAATAACCCTCGTCCTCTCCGGTATTATTCTACAAACAAATTCTGAATAACATCCCACCACCACAAAACAACATCTCATACAACAAACAAATCCACACACTCCTAGCCGAAAACTGTTTAGGAAATCTACAATCAAACAATATATTAAATGAACATCTACCAGAAATAACATCTGAATTTACCTCTCTCCCAAGAACCATTCAGTCATCCTTAGCCAAACTAAGATGCGACCACCACCCAAATTTTCAAAACTATAAATATAGACTGAATCTTAATCAAACCACCTCGAATATCTACACAAATTGCAACTAGGTCCCGGAAACTATCACATTTCCTTCTAGTCCGTCACTCCAACCGTCAACCCAGAGAAATCTTGGAAACTTCATCCCTAGGCGATCTGTAGAGGAAGGCGGCAGGGGCGGCGGGGTATCTGGAAGCAGTGTGGCCACTCTGAACACATGGTTGTCAGGGGGGGGGAGAAGATAGATGGTATATATATATATATATATATATATATATATATATATATATATATATATATATATATATATATATATATATATATATATATATATATATATATATATATATATATATATATATTGTTGATTTCTTGGAATATATGAATATTAATTGTTGCTTTATCCTTTCTTTTATTTTGAATGATATGGATATTCTTCTTTTTCTACGCACCTCTTGCTTCCTATTCCTTTTCTTTCCTTCCCATTTTGTTCTTATTCTTTTTCTTAATTTCCTTTTAAAAGTAAACTCTTTAAATCCAACAAGAGAGAATTTTTTATTATTATTATTATTATTATTATTATTATTATTATTATTATTATTATTATTATTATTATTATTATTATTATTATTATTATTATTATTATTATTATTATTATTATTATTATTATTATTATTATTATTATTATCCCTCCGTTTGCATTCCAACGCTGCCCGCGAGGTTCCTGACATCCCCTTATTATTAGCTGGGGAACTTCAGTGCACATCATCCCTCATTTCTTAACACTCACGCGCACACACGCACACACACGCACACACACATCTATAGATAACTTTCATTCACCTGTATCCTTACTAACCTAATCGCCGACCTTTACAACGTAACCAGAACCCTGTATTCCCTCACCCCAGATTCAAGTCACCACCACCTGGCAATCATTTTATGCTCTCTCCTCAAATCAGGTTCCAATTCTAATCATAATTCAACATAGACATCCTACATACAAATCTTTAAAAAAAAATATTTATAAACTACAAGAAAGTCAACTGGCAAGCTTATACAGACCTCATAGAACTAGATTTACACTCCTTTCAAATAGCTGATTTTACTTCTCCCAATGAAACATTACAACAGTTCAATAAATTAATTCTAAAACCATATAAAAAAAATTTTATTCCACATGGCCACCGCTAACAATTCAACCTCAACTTTTCCCCGGAAACCGACACCCACATTAAAAAAAAAAAAAAAAAAAAAAAAAAAAAAAAAAAAAAAAACAGAAGAGAGAGAGAGAGAGAGAGAGAGAGAGAGAGAGAGAGAGAGAGAGAGTCTAAACCAAATCACAGACATCAACAATAGAAATAACAATCCAATACACTTAAATCAGAAAAAGAATTGGTGACGGTATACTCAAATACTAAACCACAAGACCTACACTATAAAAATATTCCGTAGAATTTTAAAAAAAAAATACACACATCACACACTCAACCACCACAAACCCCACGAAGTCACCTGTAAATAAAACAACAAAATTCTCAGCCCTAAAAATCAATGCGATATTCTTGTAAATGCTATTCAAAAGTTAGTCACAAATTCAAAAAAAAACAAAAAAACTCACTAACAGATAAATAATTAAACTGCTCTAAAGGTTGAAAAGCAACCAAGAAGATTCCCCTTAGAAGTATTCAACATTATTCAAAACATTAAGATATCAGAAGCAGTAGAACCTTGACCACATATCCAATATTCATATTAAACACCTAGGAACTAATTCTATCACAGTTCTATCACAGATATTTAAGGTTTCATGGCAAACTAACAATCTACCACCTTTATGAAAGAATGCACATAAGTATGATACCAATATTAAAACTAAAAAAAAACACCTAATAACCCAGCATTGTAAGACCCATATCATTATTTTCTACAATATCCAAAATATTTGAAAAATTAATCCTCCTAAGAATTTCCCCTCTTCTCTTATCCCTCTGTCAGATTCACAACATGGTTTTCGACAAAAACACTCTACTACTACTTTCCTGACTAATCTACTAACCTAACACATTCTTACAGGTTTTAACCACAACCCTCCCCCGACCGTTTTCTACTTGTAGCAATAGGCATCAACAAGTCATTTGATACAGATCCCCGTCACCTTTTAATAAGCGAAATATTAATAACAAACCTAACCATCAAACACAAAAAAATAATAGTAAATTTTCTCTCATTCATACAAATTATATAATAGAGTCCCCCAGGGAGCCTCTTTCGCCTACACTGTTTAACCCTTTTTATGCATGACCTCCCTCATCTCACTTCCCTTTCCATAAAAATTAATAGTTATGCTGATGATCTAACAATCACAGCTCAAAAATCCATCTATAAATATAGCATGCAGAGAACTACAACAATATATAAACCAACTGGAGCAATGGCTACAACGAACAGAACAATTGAATCACTTCAAAAATCTACTATTACCTTACTCAACCCGGACAGAAGAGAATCTAACATCAACCCAATATCAAACAATAGACTTCCTTTCAACAAATACCCAACTACCATAGGTTTGACTTTCGATACATATATGACACTCACCCCCCCCCCCCCATCAACAATATCACTTTATGAGTCACACACAAATTAAATGAACTGAAAACATTAATTACCATCACTTGCCTGAGCTTCCACAATATCACAATCCAATATTCAGAAATTAGAAACCGTGGAAAATAAAGCTCTCAGTATTAATGACAGACTGCCATTCATCCACACCAATCCATCATCTGCTAATTGAAGCAAAAATTCTCCCATTAATAGTCCATCTTGACATGATAGGATGTCAATTGTAAGGTACATCACTCTCAATAGATCACCCCTGCATTAAACATTACAACCCAAACGAACCAAGAAGGACAAAATTCACATCAGCTTTATACTATTCTAACATATACAGCGCTCTCCCCCACCTACCTCCATATACTCCTATTATTACACACATTCACACACAATTAATAATAAGAAATCAAAAACGTCCACTCGAAATATCCCCTGCGGATCAAACCTTTGACCGTCAAACCCGTGTAATGACGTCCCATCTTTGCTCTGGACATTCATCCCTCCCTTCAAGAATGTAAATTTAGAATCAATAAAGAACCCTTCTCCACTGTCAAAAGATGTCTTACCCAGGCGAACGACGGCTCAGGGCATCTCTTGCTAGACTACTGTGACTTTACGAACGTCAGTCACAACTTAAACATGTTTTTGCTAATTGATCTCTGGGTCTGACCTGTTGTGGTGACACAATATCTCGATATAGCCCTTTCCTCGTAGGAGGGGAGCGAGGAGCTGCAAGGTAAATATATATATATATATATATATATATATATATATATATATATATATATATATATATATATATATATATATATATATATATATATATATATATTATATATATATTATATATATATATATATATATATATATATATATATATATATCTTTTATGAAACTACTTGTACGTAGTGTTATATTTACTTTATATTAAAAGCCCTTGGAATGTTGAAAATGAACACTTAGAAAATCTTACACTTTAATTGCATATAAAATATTTAAAAGAACATTATAAAATATATACACAGATAACGAGCTTTCACCTCGTCACGCGAGGTCTCTTCAGGTTATGAAAATTTACTTATTATGAAGTTCGCAGGATGGAAGATCAATTTAGTTGGTTTTTTATTTTCTTCGTTGTGTTGTTGAAAAAGTTAGACGATTTTAGGTATTCATTGAGGATAAAATCCATCTTAACCTCACCAGGATAGCTGTTTTAATTTTCGATATTATATATACAGAAAGACTCCACGATTTTACGATGGCCTGTATGACTAATATTGGTCACAGAATTGAAATTGTTTATGTTGATAAGATGATTACAAGTGCGCCTGTGGTGGGTTAGAGCTGAGTTTGTATTGTCTTTATTCAGATCATCTGTATGTTGAGATTTTCTTCTTTTCCAGTCTATTGATTCTCCGATGTAGGTGAGGTTGCATGTGCTGCACGGAATGTGATAAATACTGCTTAGGGAGTGGCTTTCCTTGCGTTTGGGAGGTTTTAATATGTTTTTGAGGGTAATATTGTTGGATTGAACCAAATGAATATTTTTTGGTAATATTTTTTTAATTGAATGTAT
>JABUQX010036663.1:32500-47500 GCA_015478945.1 Trachelipus rathkii
CCTGTGTTAATGTATAGTAGTGAAACTATGGTCTGGAATAAGAGGTATAGTTCTAAAGTACGTTGTGTTCAGATGGACAATCTTAGGGGTGTTAGGTATGAGAAGAATTGATAAAATGAGGAATGAACGTATTAGAGAGTTGTGTGGTATGAAGAAAGAAGTAAATGAGAGAATAAATGAAAGTACATTGAAATGGTTTGGTAATGTGGAGAGGATAGATGATAGTCGGTTGAGTACCAGGAAATATAGTGGTGAGTGTGAGTCGACCGGTTGGGAGACAGAAGAAATAGTGGATTGAGTTAGTAATGGAATGCCTGAAGGAGAGGAATGTGAGTTTGGCAGAGGCGAGAAGAAGGGTGCATAAAATAGGAGTAAATGGTGGGGTTTTGTGAGGGGGTATGGTTGTGGCCTACCTGGTCCAAGGGATGAACCCTACATTGACGAGATGCCACAGTGAGGATCCGTTGCAGTCCCGTGAAGCCCTAGGGTGGATTTTTATTACTGCGACGAGTTCTCACTTAAGGGTATCAAGGGGCTGTAAGGCTGGGCTTTCTTTTCGACTTACGTCATATTCTTCTACTACTTTTCTGTTTGTAGTGCATGTGACGCACCTTACCCCCAGTCTTGGGGAAAGAAGGTGAGTGATGATGATCATGATGCCTATTATTATTATTATTATTATTATTATTATTATTATTATTATTATTATTATTATTATTATTATTATTATTATTATTATTATTATTATTAGTAGTAGTAGTAGTAGTAGTAGTAGTAGTAGTAGTAGTAGTAGTAGTAGTAGTAGTAAACAAAGCAATTGTTAAATTTTGTTTTTATTTTACAACCGCAACCGCAACCGCAACCGCAACCGCGGTTGTTGAAAATTTAAGAACCGCAACCGCAGCGGTTGTTGAAAAATTTAAGAACCGCAAAATAACCGCAACCGCGGTTATGCAAAAATTCAGCTTCGCTCCATCACTAATATATATATATATATATATATATATATATATATATATATATATATATATATATATATATATATATATATATATATATATATATATATATATATATATATATATATATATATATATATATATATATATATATATATATATATATATATATATATATATATATATATATATATTAGTGATGGACCGGATGTCAAAATTTGACTGTTTGCGGATGCGGATCTTAAAGATGATGAGGATGCGGATGCGGATGCGGATGCGGATCTTAAAGTAGATGAGGATGCGGATGCGGATATGGATGTGGATGTTTTTTGATTTTTATAAAAATTATAAAAATATATATATATATATATATATATATATATATATATATATATATATATATATATATATATATATATATATATAAATATATATATATATATAAATATATATATATATATATCTATTTATGTATATATATATATATATATATATATATATATATATATATATATATATATATATATATATATATATATATATATATATATATATATATATATATATATATATATATATATATATATATATATATATATATATATATATATATATATATATATATATATATGTAGTACTCCATTATAACTTTGTAAAAAATTTTAATTTATGTTCGTACTTATGCTAAGATTTGCGCGAGCAAAATTTTAGCATAAGTCGAAGTGAAATGATATATAAACCCGGTCTGTTGAGATACTCCATCATGGAGTCAGATACAAAGTCAGATCAAATTATTAAAAATCAGAAGAAAATCTCACTCAAGATACTCTCTCCAGAAATCCTCCCGGCAAGAGCGATAAACTTCAAGGAAAAGGCTGCGACTTGAATTTCGATCACAAATTTTCGCACAAAAAATAGGGTGGAAAACGCGCTGGAAAAGGCTGTGACTACAAATTCGTCTACGAAGAGAGAGTATCTCAACAGAAGGAACTTTTGTTACTTTTTACTTTCATCGCATATTTTACTTATGTTGAATAAAAATATAATTTCAAATATGAATTTCTAAATTACCAACCTCTTATATAGGGTGCTTGCTCATAAAATAAGCCACCAATCTAGCAAGTACTTCCCTATATAATTGGTGAACCCGGAAGTAGAACACCCAGAACTTCAATCGACGCCTTCTGAAAAACACAAAATGAAGAAAAAGAAAAAACTACAATTCTAAAATTCCCAATCAGAACACTCCAAGATGACTCAAGAAAACGAACATTATCAATACGAACTTCAATTTTCATTTTTAATTAATTTTGGATTATGGTCTTCCTATTTTCACAAATATCACAATTCGAGGATTCATTGTCAGACATAAAAAACTTCCTTTTCGGTATGGATTTCTTTCATCATTCAAGTTTGGATTATGGGCAGAAACTCATTTTTGAATTCCACTACGAACTCTGATTCCTTTTCGAATTCTAAATGGTTCTGTGACCTCTCCCTTTTATGTATGAAGAAATTTTTTCAAATAAAGGACCTAAATTTCAAGCAACTTCGCCTATACATATGTAACTTCCTTTACGGTATGGATTTCTTTCATCATTTTAGGTTTGGATTATGGGCAGAAATTCATTTTTGGATTCCACTACGAACTTTGATTCCTTTTCGAATTCTAAATGGTTCTGTGACCTCTCCCTTTTATGTATGAAGAAATTTTTTTCAAATAAAGGACCTAAATTTCAAGCAACTTCGTCTCTACATATGTCAAGCAATGTTTCTCTCGTAACTACAACTTTGAAAACTACGTGCGCATTGGTCAAATCATGGATACGTTAGAAACGCCTTATACTGGACCTTTCCTTGGATTCAACGGTTCGATCGATGTGGCCTATTTAATTAACTTGTGAATAATTTAATTGTTTCATATCCATAATTATGTATAAATATTTTTGTATTTAAATGTTTGTATGTTTGTTTATATCTAACGGATATAACCAAATATGCTTATGTTTGAATGCCCCTTTTATTTTCTGTATATATAACATTATTGTATTTTTATGTATTCAAATATTTGTATATATGTTTAGATCTTCGGATGTAACCAGTTATGCTCGTATTTGAATATTTACATTTCTTGTATATTATTTTTGCCTTCAAATGTTTATATGTCTGCTTATGTCTTCGGACATAATTAGATATGTTTGCATTTGAAAGTATAACTATGTATTTTAGTTATTATTTCTTGTATAATTATTATAACATACTTTCTCACTCCGTGTTTAGCGCAGGAAGTAATGTAGTACTCCATTAACTTTGTAAAAATTTTAATTTATGTTCGTACTTATGCTAAGATTTGCGCGAGCAAAATTTTAGCATAAGTCGAAGTGAAATGATATATAAACCTGGCCTGTTGAGATGCTCTTCAGGAGTCAGATAAAGTCAGATCAAATTATTAAAAATCAGAAGAAAATCTCACTCAAGATACTCTCTCCAGAAATCCTCCCGGCAAGAGCGATAAACTTCAAGGAAAAGGCTGCGACTCGAATTTCAATCACAAACACAAATCCTCGCACAAAATAGGGTGGAAAACGCGCTGGAAAAGGCTGTGACTACAAATTCGTCTACGAAGAGAGAGTATCTCAACAGAAGGAACTTTTGTTACTTTACTTTCATTGAATATCTTCTTCTATGTTGAATAAAAATATAATTTCAAATATGAATTTCTAAATTACCATCCTCTTATATAGGGTGCTTGCTCATAAAAGAAGCCACCAATCTAGCAAGAAATGGCCCTATATATATATATATTAGTGATGGACATGACATAACATGACATGATTATATATATATATATATATATATATATATATATATATATATATATATATATATATATATATATATATATATATATATATATATATATTTATATATATATATATATATATATATATTCTTACATCTTACATCCTCTCCCAGTCAGGCTTACGAGCCTGTCAGTGGGGCCAACCTCCGCTTCCATCTTGTTCTATCCATCACGATCTCATCCACCATCAGCTTATCCATTGCAGGCATCTGGTGTCTCCTCAATGAATTCTCTACTGTGTCTCTCCACCTCTTTCGCGGTCTTCCCCTCGGTCTCACTCCCTCTCCGGTCTCCACCTCCACCTCCTGCTGGCAATTCTCTCTCCCTGCATCCTCTCCAGGTGTCCCCACCATCTCAGTCTGGCTGTGTCCCACTTTATTCATCATTGGTTTCACACCCACGCTCTCCCTCACTGTCTCGTTTCTCACTCTGTCTCTTCTCGTCTTTCCAATCACTGTCCTCAACACATTCATCTCCGCTGTCTGAATTCTACTTTCCTCTCTCCCTGTCATGCTCCATGTCTCAGCCCCATACAACAGTATCGGCGTCAACACTCCCTCGTATATTGCTCTCTTCACCTCTTTGTTCATATATTTATCTTTCAAGATGGGGTATACTGCTCTTACAGTCCTGCCATACTGCTCAATCCTACTCGTAATTTCCTTTGCACACCCCCTTCTCTTCCAAGTGCTTCCTAGATATTTATATCTATCCACATTTTTAATCTCTCTACCGTCTACCTCCACTATCAACTCCTCCTCCTTCCTGCTTACTACCATTATTTCTGTTTTCTCCACATTCATATTCAATCCTGTTTCTTTCAACTTTTCTGCGAAACACAGCGCCATTTGCTTCAACCTCTCACCATCTCCACTCCAACACGCCAAATCATCTGCATATACCATGATGTCTCCGTCAATCTCTTCTAAACCTCTTATGACTGTGTCCAAATACGCTATAAACAGTATCGGCGACAGCACACTACCCTGCCTTACTCCAGTTTTTACATCAAACCATTTCTCGTTTTTATATCCTGTTCTTACCTTACTTATGCTATTCACGTATGTACTTCTTACTGCCTTTATCAGTCTGCCTCCAACTTCATAATCCCTCTCCAGAACTCTCCACAGCTTCTCTCTGGGTACAGAATCAAATGCTTTCTTCAAGTCTATGAAGGCGATATATGCCTTCTTATTGTATTCCCATGTCTTTTCCTGTATCATTCTTAATGCAAACATTAAATCTGTAGTACTTCTACGACCTCTGTACCCATACTGCTCTTCACCCAATCTTAGCTCTATTTTTGATCTTAATTTTCTTTCTAATATTCTTTCATATAACTTCGCCATGTGATCCATTAGTGAGATTCCTCTATAATTTTTACAATCTCCTGCGTCCCCCTTACCTTTATAAATGGGAACTATTATTAACCTTCCCCAACCTTCCGGCACTCTACTCTCCACCCAACACCTGTTCAGAAATCTCAGCATCAAGGCTTTCAGCCCCTCTCCTCCCTCCTACAGCAACTCAATATTTATCCCATCCTCACCAGGAGTTTTTCCGTTCTTCATTTTCCTTAACGCCTCCTCAAATTCCTCCTCCGTTATTACCTCATCCTATTCTCCCTCCACGTTTCTCTTCTCCTCCTCCTCCTCCTCCTCCTCCTCCTCCTCCTCCTCTCTCCCCTTCCTCTTCCGACTGCACTTCCACATTCAACAACTCATCAAAGTACTCTATCCACCTTTTGTTTTTTTTCTCCGGGCTTACCAATGTTTCTCCATTTTTGTCTTTGATATTACATACTCTACTCTTCGCTCCTCTATACGTTCTTGCCAATCTAAAAATCTTCTTCTTGCTTTCCTTCATATCATCCATCAGTTCCTTTGCTAGCTTCTCAGCCACCTCCTCCTTTGCCCTCCTCTTCACTCTCTCCGCTTCATTTCTTGTTTCCACGTACACGGCTCTAGATTATATATATATATATATATATATATATATATATATATATATATATATATATATATATATATATATATATATATATATATATATATATATATATATATATATATATATATATATATATATATATATATATATATATATATATATATATAGTAATATATATACAGAAATCGAAATTCAAAATTACAATTATTCCTATAAACTCCCATGATAAAGATGACAAATAATATTTATTTTATATGCATTTAATCAAATGTAGAAAACATCCGCAACATCCTCATTTTTCAAAAGAGGATGCGGATGCGGATGTGCCGTTAAGTGAGGATGCGGATGCGGATGCGGATGTCAATTTAGGTGCGGATGTTCCGCAAATGCGGATGTGGATGCGGATGTCATGTCCATCACTAATATATATATATATATATATATATATATATATATATATATATATATATATATATATATATATATATATATATATATATATATATATATATATATATATATATAATTAAATATATATATATATATATATATATATATATATATATATATATATATATATATATATATATATATATATATATATATATATATATATATATATATATATATATATATATATATATGACCGAGAATAGCATGCGTCACTACTCTCTAGGCTCTCTTCCTCAATGCTTACACATGTCTAGTATTCTCTCAGATCGCTCTATATTGGAGTTTGTTGATGGAGCGGCCTCTTCCACTATTCCTGTTAATTGTGGTGCTCCGCAAGGTTTTGTTTTATCTGTATGTTTGTTTTTATGGTTGTGAGTGAGGACAGTTCTCTGTGTAAAGTTAGGTTAGATGGTGAGCAGCTGAAATAAATGTCTGAGTTTAAATATTTAGGATACATGGTGGATGAAAAGGGAACGGATGATACAGAATGAAGTAGGAAAGTTGTGAATGGTAGGAAGGTGCCTCGTGCAATTAAATCCTTAGTGGATGTAAAAGGAATAAGTCTTGGGGGTGCTAGGGTCTTACATGACGGTATGTTATTACCTGTGTTAATGTATAGTAGTGAGACTATGGTCTGGAATAAGAGGTATAGATATAAAGTACATTGTGTTCAGATGCACAATCTTAGGGGCGTGCTAGGTGTGAGAAAAAATGATAACATGAGGAATGAACGTGTTAGAAAGTTGTATGGTGTGAAGAAAGGGGTAAACTGGGAGTTCTGTTTAGACTGCGAGACTTTTTTTCCTCTTCTCAGTTGCTCCAGCTATACAAGGGTCTCATCCGCCCTTGTATGGAGTACTGTTCTCATATCTGGGGGGCTCTGGTTTCACCCGGCTTTTGGACAGGGTCGAGTCAAAAGCCAAAAGGCTTATAAACTGTTCTGTACTTTCCAGTTCACTTGACCCTCTATCTTTGCGGCGTGATGTTGGTATTTCCTTTATCTCTTCTATAGTGCTCGCAGCGGCAGGTGTCTGAGGGAACTTTACCACTCGCGTACCACCACCTTTACGACGCCCTCGTAGCACAGCACAAGGGGTGCTGTGTCTGCGCACGAGTTTTGTGTTGATGTAGGTAACTCCAGGCTAGTTCGCTGCGGTGCTTCCTTCTTTCCTGCCACATCTGTTCTGTGGAATTCTCTTCCATCTTCTGTGTTTCCTGCTGAATTTAATCTCCCTCACATTAAAGCCTGCGTCTGTGCTCATCTGCGTAATTTACGCTAGCGGATGAAATTTTAGCGTGCAACACCCCCTCCCTGAATAGGGCTCTGCCCGTGAGTGGTGGTGATAACTGTAAAAAAAAAAAAAAAAAAAATGGGAGAATAAATGAAAGTACTTTGAGATGGTTTGGTCATGTGGAAAGGATGGGTGATAGTCGGTTGGTTAAGCGGATGTATAGTGGTGAGTTTGCTGGGATACGACTTGCTGGGAGACCAAAGAAAAAGTGGATTGAGTCAGTAAAGAAATGCTTGGAGAATTGCGGGGTTTTGTGAGGGGGTATGGTTGTGGCTCACCTGTTCCAAGGGATGAACCCCACATTGACGAGATGCCATAGTGAGGGACAGTCGCTGTCCCGTGAAGCTCTAGGGTGGATTTTCTGACTGCGACGAGTTCTCACTAAAAGGTATAAAAGGGGCGGTAAGGTTGGGCTTTCTTTTCGACTTGCGTCATATTCTTTTACTATATTTCTGTTTCCAGTGCATGCTACGCACCTTACCCCCACAGTCTTGGGAAGGTGTGTGATTATATATATATATATATATATATATATATATATATATATATATATATATATATATATATATATATATATATATATATATATATATATATATATATATATATATATATATATATATATATATATATATATATATATATTTATAGAAGGGTGCTTGGAACCCCTGCTGGATCTATACACGGCATTCTGCTGGGGTGCTCCTAGGTTACAGGAGCAACCAACCAAAGTCACTCCACGCCGACATGGGCACAACATGCTTGTTGCGACAAATTGGCAATGATAAGACGAAGAAAAATTTCACTCGCGCCAAGACTCGAACCATCGACAACAGCATCGTCGTTAGACAATGTACATGAGGCTCTACCACTAGTTCTATCCACATCTCCAGAAAAAGAAGGCATCTCGGAACAGTTTTCAAGTCCCCTACTTTGATGTCACTGCCTTGAAACTCGGTACTTATTTAAATCCATAGAAGGGCCTTGGAACCCTTGCTGGGGCTACAAGGTATTTTGATGGGTTGCTCCTGGGTTACAGGAGTAACCAACCAAAGGCAAGCCACACCGACATGGGCACAGGATGCTTGTTGCGATAAATTTGCAATAATAATAAGAAGAAAAAATTCACTTGCGCCAGGACTCGAATCATCGACAACATGGTCGCCGTTAAACAATGTACAAGAGGCTCTACCACTAGGCCGATACGCCTCCCCAGAAAAAGAAGGTATCTCGGAACAGTTTTCAAGCAAGTCTCCTGCTTCGATATCACTGCTTTGAAACTCGATATTTATTCAAATCCATAGAAGGGTGGTTTGAACCCCTGCTGGGGCTATACGGCATTCTGCTAGTTTTCTCCCGTGTTACAGGAGCAACCAACCAAAGTCAGGCCACACCGACATGGGCACAACATGCCTGTTGCGACAAATTTGCAATAATAAGACGAAGAAAAATTTCACTCGCGCCAGGATTCAATCCATCGACAACAGCGTCGCTGTTAGACAATGTACAGGAGGTTCCACCACTAGTCCGATCCGACACCCCAGAAAAAAAGGTATCTCGTTACAGTTTTCAAGTTTCCTGCTTCGATATCACTGCTTTTAAACTCGATACTTATTTAAATCCATAAAAGGGTGGTTGGAACCCCTGCTGGGGCTACACGGCATTCTTCTGGGGGTGCTCCTGGGTTACAGGAGCAACCGACTAAAGTCAAGGAACGCCGACATGGGCACAACATGCTTGCTGCGACAAATTTGCAATAATATGTTGAAGAAAAATTTCACTCGAGCCAGGACTCGAACCATCGACGATAGCGTCGTCGTTAGACAATGTACAGGATGCCCTACCACTAATGCGATCCGTCTCACCAGAAAAAGAAGGCATCTCGGAAGTTTTCAAATCTCATGCTTCGATATCACTGCTTTGAAACTCGATACTTATTTAAAGCCACAGAAGGGTGATTAAAACCCCTGCTAGGGCTACACGGCATTCTTCTGGGGGGATCCTGGGTTACAGGAGTAACCGACCAAAGTTAAGAAACGCCAACATGGGCACAACATGCTTGTTGCGACAAATTTGCAATGATAAGACGAAGAAAAATTTCACTCGCGCCAGGACTCGAACCATCGCCAACAGCGTCGCCATTAGACAATGTGCAGGAGGCTCTACCACTAGTGCGATCCCTTCCTCCAGAAAAAGAAGGCATCTCGGAACAGTTTTCAATTCACCTGATTCGATATTACTGCTTTGAAACTCTGTACTTTTTTAAATCTATACAAGGTTGCTTGGAACCCATATATATATATATATATATATATATATATATATATATATATATATATATATATATATATATATATATATATATATATATATATATATATAAAATATATTATTGTTGGTTATTATATTATTAATATATATACATATATAGCAGTATATATGGTAATTCGTATGTTACTTGGCTAAAAGGAAACCCATCATTTTACCTCTGAAAGCTTAGCTTCCCAAGAGGGCTTGGACACACCCGATTTGGCTGTTGTCCATCAGTACTGCATGACTGACATTATTAGAGCACCAAAGAGAGGTGTGGTTAAACGCAATATTTCAAATGTTTGGTAATCCCTCACCGGTACCAGAGGCTGGTTCGAGACCACGATGCCAGTGAAACCCATCATTTTACCCCAAAGCTTAGCGAGTTGTCTGGATTCCAACCTCCGACGGGCCTCCCCGCCAACACTCGGGTCAGGGGCAACACTGGGTAATTTTTATTGCACAAATATCTTTGAATATCTAATAATGTCCGGTTAAAAATTACCCAGTGTTGCCCCTGACCCGAGTGTTGGCGGGGAGGCCCGTCGGAGGTTAGGTGTCCAAGACACGCCTTCGCTTCTCTTGGGAAGCTAAGCTTTCAGAGGTAAAATGATGGGTTTCCTTTTAGCCAATCGTGGTCTCGAGGTAACACTCTGGAGTACCATCTCAAGGGTAATGGTTCAAACCCACTTAGGACCATTTGAAATATACAAATAATTGTTGCGTTTATTGCACAAATATCTTTGAATATCTAATAATGTCCGGTTAAAAATTACCCAGTGTTGCCCCTGACCCGAGTGTTGGCGGGGAGGTCCGTCGGAGGTTAGGTGTCCAAGACACGCCTTCGCTCCTCTTGGGAAGCTATCAGAGGTAAAAAGATGGCTCTCTTTTAGCCAATCGTGGTCTCGAGGTAACACTCTGGAGTACCATCTCAAGGGTAAGGGTTCAAACCCACTTAGGACCATTTGAAATATACAAATAATTGTTGCGTTTATTGCACAAATATCTTTGAATATCTAATGTCCGGTTAAAAATTACCCAGTGTTGCCCCTGACCCGAGTGTTGGCGGGGAGGCCTGTCGGAGGTTAGGTGTCCAAGACACGCCTTCGCTCCTCTTGGGAAGCTAAGCTTTCAGAGGTAAAATGATGGGTTTCCTTTTAGCCAATCGTGGTCTCGAGGTAACACTCTGGAGTACCATCTCAATGGTAAGGGTTCAAACCCACTTAGGACCATTTGAAATATACAAATAATTGCTGCGTTTATTGCACAAATATCTTTGAATATCTAATAATGTCCGGTTAAAAATTACCCAGTGTTGCCCCTGACCCGAGTGTTGGTGGGGAGGCCCGTCGGAGGTTAGGTGTTCAAGACACGCCTTCGCTCCTCTTGGGAAGCTAAGCTTTCAGAGGTAAAATGATGGGTTTCCTTTTAGCCAATCGTGGTCTCGATGTAACACTCTGGAGTACCATCTCAAGGGTAAGGGTTCAAACCCACTTAGGACCATTTGAAATATACAAATAATTGTTGCGTTTATTGCACACATATCTTTGAATATCTAATAATGTCCGGTTAAAAATTACCCAGTGTTGCCCCTGACCCGAGTGTTGGCGGGGAGGCCCGTCGGAGGTTAGGTGTCCAAGACACGCCTTCGCTCCTCTTGGGAAGCTAAGCTTTCAGAGGTAAAATGATGGGTTTCTTTTTAGCCAATCGTGGTCTCGAGGTAACACTCTGGAGTACCATCTCAAGGGTAAGGGTTCAAACCCACTTAGGACCATTTAAATATACAAATAATTGTTGTGTTTATTGCACAAATATCTTTGAATATATATATATATATATATATATATATATATATATATATATATATATATATATATATATATATATATATATATATATATATATATATATATATATATATATATATATATATATATATATATATATATATATATATATATACAATAGAGAATTACAAAAGATAAAAATTGAAATTTTAATTTCTAGTAAGGGTGAAGCTACCCTTATCGAATTCTTCGTGTGATTGTAACCAAACTACAATTTCTTTAAGTAACATTCCTCATTACTTGACCAATTATTATTTATTGATTCACATTTCTAAGAAAAACGTTTGATATATATATATATATATATATATATATATATATATATATATATATATATATATATTTATATATATAATATATATAGTATATATATATATATATATATATATATATATATATATATATATATATATATATATATATATATATATATATATATATATATATATTCTAACTCTGCTTTCAGTTGAATACCACCTCTCTAACTCTAGCCCTAATCTTTTGCTCTTGTCTGAGACTCAGATGGCTAAGAATTCATCCTCTAACTCGTTTAACGTATCCAACTATAACTTATTTCATAATTTCCGTCTAAAGGGGGGAGTATGTGCCTATGTTAACATTAACACTCCTGTAACACGTCTCGTGAATCTCGAATCACCTAATTTTGATGTTCTGTGGCTTAAAATCTTTCTTCCTTCTACTACAATAATCTTGTGCTTCTGCTACTGTTCTTCTAACAGAACAGATTTTCACGCCTTTTTTGAATATCTTACTACTTCTCACGAGACTGTTATATCTTCTCATCCAAATAATGAGGTCCTCTATTTAGGGGACACAACACTGAATGGTTGGGATCCTCTCATACTGATTTAGGTGGGAGGAGGCCGAATCATTCAGCATTCTCAACGATCTGGAGCAACTAATTAAAGAACCCACACACATTCCGGATCGTCCTAACCAATTCTTGAACACACTTGACCTATGTTTCACCACTAGTCCTTCTCTCTTAAAATACACCACTTTCGCTCCTATCGGAACTGACCACAACCTTATATCTCTTAATTTTAATACTTTCTCTCCAACAGCTCCATCCTGCCCTGTGCGTTCTTTCTGGCACTTTGATCGGGCCGATTAGGGGGCTTTGCGCTGCTTCTACGCTAACTATAATTGGAATGACTGCTTTTCCTCTGGTGACGCTTCGGCTTCTGCCGACAAGGTGGGAGCTGTAATCGTTGATGGGATGAGCAGGTTCATTCCTTCTTCGACTAAATCTTTCTCTCCTCATAATCCATGGTTCGATCGTGCTTGCTCTCTGGCCATTCAGGCTAGAGACAATGCGTATCAGGGGTAATTCTCGTTCTCCTATCACTCTCGCTAATTTTCATTCAGCTAGAAATCGTTGCAGGGATACTCTTCGACGAGCAAAGCGGACTTTCATCAAACGAAAGTGCGCTAACCTCCTTGGTTCTCCTACTGACAAATCTTTCTGGACTTTGCCAAAAACATCTCCAACAACTTCTGTAAATCTACCTTTCCTCCTCTTATCCGATCTGGTGGTTCTGTTGCTAATACTGACAAGGCCAATTCTTCGGCCTATTTTCCTCTAATTCAACCCTGACGATTCTGGCATTCCTCTTCCTCCTCCTTTTTCTCAGGTGTCCTATGCTTTTGCCTGTGATTACATTTGATCGGGTGCATGGGCTCCTGAAATCTATGAACGTTAGGAAGGCGGGTGGCCCGGATGGCATTCCTCCTCGAGTTTTGAGGGAGTGTGCTTCCGTGCTGGCCACCCCTCGTTCAACTATACTCTCTATGCCTCAATACTAGCACTTCCCTCAGTGTTGGAAGCGCATATGTCCAACCTATTCCGGAAAAAGGAAGCCGTTTGATCCTTCTAACTATCGCCCTATAGCTCTAACCTGTATTCTATCTTAAGATCTTTGAAACCCTTCTCAACTCATTTCTTAGACCATCTGAAATCTCATTCCCCTTCTTTCTGATCGCCAGTACGGCTTTCGGCGCTCGAGGTCTACTGCCGATTACTTTCCTATCTAACAGATTTATGGTTTTCCACCCTCAGGAATTACGGGGAGTCTTGCGTGGTGGCGCCTTGACATATCCAAAGCATTTGACCGGGTATGGCACGCGTCACTGCTCTCCAAGCTCCTCTCCTTCTCCTTTGCTTACTTATGTCTAGCTTTCTTTCAAATCGCTCAATATCGGCTGTTGTTGATGGGGCGACTTCTTCTTCTTTTTCTGTCAATAGTGGTGTTCCACAGGGTTCTGTCCTTGTCTCCTACTTTATTCCTACTTTTCATTAATGATCTTCTCTAGTCTGCACAAATAACTCTATCCACTCATATGCCGATGACTTGACCTTCATTCTTCAACTCATTTCAATTCTGCTCCCTTTACTTCTAGAATTTCTCTCGTCTTAATCTTTCCGATTCCATTCTGATCTGGACAGAATTTCCGGGTGGGGTCGTCGCAAAACTTTGTGAAATTTAATTCTTTAAAAACCCAACTTCTACAAATCTCCCTCTCTAAGACACTTAACTTTTCCATCTCTTTCGACGGTTCTCTCGTCTCTCCTGTTGACAATATAAACATCCTTGGCCTTAACATAAACAAAAAAATGTCTTGGAAACCTCACATCACAGTGGTTGCTAGGGCGGCCTCAAAGAAGCTGGGAGTTCTGTTTAGACTGCGTGACTTTTTTCCTCTTATCAGTACTCCAATTATACAATGGTCTCATCCGCCCTTGTATGGAGTAATGTTCTCATATCTGGGGCTCTGGTTTCATCAGGCTTTTTGATAGGGTCGAGTCAATATATATATAAATATATAAACTGTCCTGTACTTTCTAGTTCACTTGACCCTCTATCTTTGCGGCGCGATGTTGGTGCTTTATCTCTTTTCTATAGGTACCGTAGCGGCAGGTGCTCAAAGGAGCTGACCTCTCGTCGCCTCCTTTAAGACGCCCTCGCAGCACAAGGGGTGCTGAGTGTCGGCACATGAGTTTTGCGTTGATGTTAGTAACTCCAGACTAGTTCCATGGCGCCTCCCTTCTCTTCCTGCCACCTCTGTTCTGTGGAATTTTCTCCATCTTCTGTGTTTCCTACTCAATTTAATCTCCTCACTTTAAAGCCCGTGTCTGTGCTCATCTGGCGTAGTTTGTGTTAGTTGAATTTTTGTTGAGTTTAACACCCCCTCCATGGGCTTCTGCCCAGGAGCGTGGTGATAACTGCAAAAAAAAAAAAAAAAAAAAAATATATATATATATATATATATATATATATATATATATATATATATATATATATATA
>JABUQX010036663.1:52500-60000 GCA_015478945.1 Trachelipus rathkii
TTATGTACATATCACAATTTATGTAATATTTTTCATTTGCAGGTTGTGATCTAACAATGGCTACAACATCCGAAAGAAGGAGATGCCGTAATGACACAGATATCTTCTGCTACATCTGTGGGAGCTTCGCTTTGCAGGATCAAAGGTTCAACATTAATATCTTTGTCAAGAGGGTGTATCTTGCCTACTTTAAAGTAGGACTGGGAGACCAAGACAAATATTGGGCTCCTCACAAAGTGTGCAAAACGTGTGTTGAAACTTTGCGATCATGGTCTAAAGGAAAGAATGCTAAGCTGAGATTTGGTGTGCCAATGGTTTGGAGAGAACCAACAAACCATTTGGATGACTGCTACTTCTGCCTTGTCAATGTAAAAGGTTTCAATAAGACAAACAAACACCACTTACAATACCCAAATATCCCATCTGCCAGACGACCAGTTGAACACTGTGAGGAAATACCTGTGCCTGTATTTACTGAGCTACCGGAGATTGATGTTGAAAATATCAGTTTACCTTCTTCTACAGATGATGAGGATGATGCTCTGACCGAATATACACCATCTGTTGCAGATTCTGATACAATTGCTTTGTTTAGCCAGTCCGAATTGAATGATCTGGTAAGAGATTTGTATTTGCCAAAGCAGCCTGCTGAATTGTTGGCTTCCAGGCTGAAAAGAAAGGAATACTCAAGCCTGGCACTAGTGTCTCCTTTTATCGTAACAAAGAAGAAGCACTGCGAAAGTACTTCCATTCAGATGGTCAACTTGTTTTTTGTAATAATGTTGAAGAGATTCTTCTCAATATGGGGCTGCTCGAATATGATTCAAGTGAATGGAGACTTTTTATTGATAGTATAGTAAAAGAAAAGAAATTAAGAGAAAATTGGGACATACATCCATGTTTTACTATTTATATTGAACAATTCACTCCGTTTATTCATGCACACGCTTCACTATCACCCTACCAACATATATAAACTGTTAATTCCATTCATAAGCCAACTTCCAGCACCATATTTCATTAACACCTGCCACAGAGCTTCCTTATTAATCCTGTCATACGCCTGTTTCAAGTCGATAAAACCTATACAATATATAGTTTCCTCTTCTTCTCTTTCATTTTATCATGAATAAATTTGATCTATGCTTCTTCTACTACTTCTAAATGCGCCCTTCTCTTCAACAATCAACTCCTCAATCACTCTACACAGTTTTTCAACTAAAATACAAAGCATATATCACTGCAACACTCAGTAAAGTAACTCCCCTATAGTTTCTGAAGTTCCCCTTATACAAGGATACTATCACTGTTCTCCTCCAGTTCTTCGCAACTACACCCTCCACAAACACTTTGTTACACAACTGCCATATCCATTGAGTCACAATCTCACCTATCTTGATCAATTCACTAGTAATTCCATCTATACTTGCAGATTTGCCATTCATCAAATTTTTCACTCCATTTATTGCCACATTTCTACTATTTATCTCATCCCCAAAATACTAACTTCTTCTTACATCGTCAAACCCATACACATTCACCACCACTTTTCAGCATTGCCAATGGTGCGCAGATTCTCGAAATGTTTCCTCGGCACTCTTCCCACATCTTCACATCTAACTCATCAGTTATAAAAGCACCATCCCAATTCATTATTCTATAAAGATTCCATGTACTCTATTCCTTAACTTTTCGCACTTATACTTCAAGATTAACATCCTTGCAGGTCTCCATCCATCCTCTTCTCCAACCCTTCATTTACCTTCTTTTTCCTCCTATGTGTGCAATTTTTATCCTTCCTCCTTTCCTCCCTATATATTACCAAACACCTTTCTTTAGCAATTTCATCACTGACTTTTAATATATTCAACCACGCATATCTCTTACTTTTTACCGCTTGCATAACCTTGTCATTCCAACAGTTATCATTGGCATTCTTGCTTCCCAGCTTAGCTTACCTATATATATATATATATATATATATATATATATATATATATATATATATATATATATATATATATATATATATATATATATATATATATATATATATATATATATATACATGTGTGTGTAGGTGTGTGTGTGTGTGTGTGTGTGTGTGTGTGTGTGTGTGTGTGTGTGTGTGTGTGTGTGTGTGTGTGTGTGTGTGAGAGAGAGAGAGAGAGAGAGAGAGAGAGAGAGAGAGAGAGAGAGAGAGAGAGAGAGAGAGAGAGAGAGAGAGAGAGAGAGAGAGAGAATTTTTAAAATTGTGCAAGTAGAAGGAAGTTGGGAAAATTAAATAAGGAAAAGTGTTCCTTTTTTTCACGAGTGGAATACCTGTAAGAATGAGTGTAGTCATTAATTGTGGACTCACAGATCTGGACAGAATCAATGAGACTGTGATGGATTAAGAATAGGTTCTGCAGGAGGGAAAAAAAAGTAGGCTTTGTTATCGAAACTCTTGTTAAGAACAAGATATGAGGTCTACCAGACGAGGGATTTTGTTCAATAAAGTGGAAGCTAGAAAATAAATTGCGAATGTTGCACAAATTAATGAAGAAAGAGGACCGAGTACCAGGGTAAATCACAAGTCTTAGCGGCACTACCCACCATCAGCGGCCGTGACTCCCAGGTGATTATGGGGGAAGGGGTGAAAGAGGGGATATTTTTGGAAGACCTTTTCTTTGCTTCGTCGATGCTACTTTTGTCTGTAACATTTAAAAACAAATTAAAAGAATGTGATTCTGTAATATCTCTTGTGGTGTGCATAGGAATGCCAAGTGAACAAGCTTTCAGACCCCTGTATAAGAAGGTGTAAGAGTGAGGCAGGAAATGGACTATTGATTAAGCACAGAAATGTAGGAGGGACGAATCACGCTCACTAACACCTAATATGTCTAATGGGAGCTAATTTCATCTTTTCGGACATGAGACAGATATTTTTCGAAGTTGTGGAAGAGGAGGAAAAAGCAAACCACCTTGGGCAGATATTATTCCAAAATGAAAGACGCTAAGTCCTCAGGTACCAGTGTTAAAAGGCATAGAAGGGACCACACCACACCACACCACACCACACCACACCACACCACACCACACCACACCACACCACACCACACCACACCACACCACACCACACCACACCACACCACACCACACCACACCACACCACACCACACCAAAAGTGGAATTATCTAATGTGTTTATGGAAGGTGACTACTTGCAAATAGTAGTCTACCACCTCCAACCTTTCCATCTGTGCCATTTCATCTTGTAAGAGAAACTCTAACCAGTAATGGCATAGTTCAGTATTACAGTGTCTTATTTTATTAATTTATTAATGAGTTTTTTTTCAGAAGTTTTATTACTTTATTACTAATTTATTTTAACACTGTTGTAATTGTCTTTACAGTTTGGTTTAATTAAAATGAAATTTTAAGAGATAACTTACCTTAGGTCTGCACTTACCTTAGGTCTGCAAGAACCAATTAATTTAATTTATATGTTTATTTTGAAAGTATTGTTTGGGACATCGAGCAATTCAGAGTCTGAAAAGTCTCCTGAAACCAACAGGTTCTTTTTTATAATATGCACAATATGATCAACATTAAGACCAACTGGGACCGATTTTAAAGATATTTCCCACTTCATCTTGCCCGAATTTGATTAAATTAAGAATCCACCCAACTTAGTCCTTAAAACTAAGGAAATCAACATTTTATATCCAAGGATCTAATTAAGAAATCCTAGAATAAGGCTAATAAAATGTTATAACTTTCTATGAGATTAATAACTAAGTCACATATATTGTAGGATGCTGTGGATAAAGCATTTTTTACGCGATACATTTGAAGCTTGAAACGATTGCTTATCTTACTGATATCAATTGATATACTGCCAAGCTTTCAGAAATATTACGGCTAAACTTTATCTGTGGCTTGAAATAAAAATCTAAAAAAAAGAACTATTAAGAAAAACTTTGTAGCTATGCAAAACAATTAAATGTTATCATTGCTTAACAAGTTAAAGAAGTTGTAATTAATAACTTGCTAACACATTGTCATCTAAAAACATGTCCTAAATATATATTTTGCTTCACAAATCTATTACAAAACAATCGGTCATAAAGACCTACAAAACTTGGCCATAATGCAATTTAGACCTTTTTATGATCCACCTTTAGGAACCTTGATACATTGACTTCAGAGCCCTAAATTTTGAATACCTTATAGTAGAGTATCAAAATTCACCGAACTCGATGATGATCGAATGCAGAACATTGATTTACCCACATTCAGTATATATATATATATATATATATTATAATATATATATATATATAATATAGTATATCTATAATATAATACATTAGTAGTAGATAACTATATATATATATATAATATATAATAATATATATTATAATATATATATAGATATATATATATATATATATATAATATATATATTATATTATATTATATTATATATATATATTATACTATATATATATAGTATACTATATATATTATATATATTATAAATAAATATATAAACCATATATATAATATATATAATATTATATATATATATATAATATATATATATATATATATAGTTTATATATACTAAATATATAACCTATATATATATATATATAATATATGTAATAATATATGATTATATATTATAGTATAGTATATTATAATATATAGATATAATAATATATATATATATAGTATATATACTATATATATATATATATAATATATAATATATGTCAACAGTAATATAAAATTATTCTAAGGTAAATCGATTGAACAGTAATCCTACGCCCAGTATGATGTAAATGTAATTAATTTAAGTTTCATACTTCGGAAGAATTTCCACAGCAATAACCTATAAAGGCTCTTGCTATGCAACCAACAATTTTAATACTATATAATATATTATATATATAATTAGTATATATATATATATTATATTATATATATATATTATATATATTATATATATATATAAATATTATATATATATTATATATATATATATATATATCCTAACTTGAAAACAAGGTAATAAAATAATCTATCATTGATAGCAACTTCAAAATAACAATTATAATAATAAAAAGATGTTATTTTGTGTATAAAAAAATTCTACCTGCTCCCATAACCTCCTCGGTTTATATTGTGCAGCTATGATGAACACTCATTAAAGTCAATTCTGTTAACCTTTCCTCTCCTGTAGAATTGAGCATGTTTTGAGCTGTTTCTGATTCGGAAACATCTATCTAGATTGCCCCTTGTGAGTATGATGGACACTAAAATCCTTAACAGCCTAGATTTGACTGTATAGATCAAATTACTTTACTAAGGTTGATAAATATTTATCTATGGTTCGCGAATTTTACTCTTTAACAGGTTTGAAAAATCATCAAGAAAAGGGATTGCAATTGCTTTATTTCTTTCCATTTTACATTGATTTTGACACGTAGTATTTACATTTCATCATTAACAGGAAGTAAAAGTTCCATTGCAACTTCCAAAATGCTTGAAAAATTTTCAGCGAGGTTTGCGCGAAAAGATTTCCAAACAAGCATTACATTTTTACTAATGATGGAGACTGCAATAGAAGAGTGGAGAACAAAGTTGAAGTAATAATTAAACTTATAACAAATTCATTCGTGATAACAAATTTCAAAAGCTTTGAGGTATTTGATAAGGTTCAATATCTTGATCCACCATAAGCTCCTCTAAAGCTTCAACAGTTGCTTTAAAAGCTTCTCTAAATCTTAACAATCCATTGTAACTTTCCACCCACCTTGTTTTTTCACATTCTTGTTAGTTTTGCCCATTTGTGACTCTGGGAAAATCTTTCCAATGTTTTATATTAAAATAGTGATCACCTTGGTGATCTAAAATAGCGTCGAGTTTTGTTCACGATGTCAATAAACTTTTTAATGTTTTGTACTTCACACGTGTGTAAACATCAATAAACAAACAATTCCGCTGGATATCTTCGACAGCTTTAACACCTTTAAAACTTTTCTTCATTTCTGCTTCACCATCATATCGTTTTAAAATCAAAAAGTCCCTGTGAGATTCTTCTTTCGAACTTTCAACAGCAACTAAACCTAACCTATCTTCACGAACCCCATGTGTGTATTTATATAAATGACAAATGGGATGAAATCATTAATAAATGATTTAAAAGATTTATATCTTCATAAAACGAATAAAATGATCAAAAACAAATAATTCTTAATAATTTTTTCCTGAGTTAGAAAATTACTATCAAGATATTAAATTAACAAACATTTTAGATTTGAGAGCGAGCAATACTTCAGATATTTTGAATAGCCTATTTTACAAATTAAAATACTTAGTTAATATTTATATTTTGTTATTTTGAACTTGTTGTTTAACAGGATAATTGTGTTAATAGTACGGTTGAAATTTTTTACCAATATATATATATATATATATATATATATATATTATATAATAATATATATACTAATATATATATTATATATAATATACATATAAGATATATAATATATACTATATATATAGCTAATAATATATATTAATATATAATATAATATATATATAATATATATATATATATTGATGATTTAACCCCTGGAGGGTTAGTATCATATATTAGTAATATATTATATTATATATATATAATATATATATATATAATATATATATATATATATAAAATATATAATTATATGTTAAATTACATATTATTTTTTTATTTATAAAAGATTTATATATACATATACAACTATATCTATATATAGAAATATATATAGAATATTAATATATATATATATATAGTAGGTATTATATATATTATTATATATAATAGAGAGCTGAAATTTTTTAATATATATATATTATATATATATAATTGTAGTAATATATTCCCACCGGAGTTTTGTAAAAAATTATAGATCAAGACCAAAAAAATGCCGACATGCTCCGATACACAGCGCTTGAAATTATACAAATCAAAGGAAGTCTCCGATACACAGCGCTTGAAATTATACAAATCAAAGGAAGTAGAAAAAATAGATAAAGAGAGTGTGTTATAGAGTTTAGCATTAGAGTGCACGCAAAATTGAACATAGCAATTAAGTCTGGATTAGAGAGTTGGGACAGTGAAAGGATGAGACTGTGTGAAAAACTAATCACATGAGATCTCCCCAAAAGAGGAGAGGAGGTATATGATTGGCAAAGAGCAGTGTCAGTTGTAATAACAATAGTATGAGGAGAGTGATTCAATAGTTTGACGGCTAGGAATATTGGAGAGAGAGTTAGGGAGAGTAGGAGAGTTGACGACAAAGTTTTGAAAGCAATTTACTACATCTTATCAAGGAGAGCAATATGAATGGAACCACCTCAAATATGTGATGAGTACTCCACTCAAGGACGAAAAACTTCCCTATTCGCAGCTAGCAACTTGAGTGGTGAGAAGAAGATCCGAAGCTAGGCTGATCGGAAC
>JABUQX010036663.1:65000-75000 GCA_015478945.1 Trachelipus rathkii
TTGGTGATGTAAGAAAAAAATATGTATTTTGGGAATGAGATAATAAGTAGAGTGTTAAAGTTGAAGAATCATAAATCCACAGGCAAGATGGAATTACTAGTGAAATGACCAAGAATGGAGGAAAGATTGTGATTGGCTCGATATGGATGTTGTGAAACAAAGCGTTTATGAAAAGTATTATTCTGAAGGATTGGAGTGTCGTAAGGAAGATATATGCTCGTATTCTGGTTGAAGGAGTGAATCGGGGGACTGATTGGCGAAGAATAAGGTGAATTTAGAATTGAGTATAGGATGTGTAATTCAAATCTTCACATTAAAACAAATGATTGAGAAAATGAGCGAGATTAAGAATAAATTCTTAGGTTTATGGACTTGCAAGATTCGTCTGATAGGATTAATAGGGAAGCTTTGTGGCAGGTATTATCGATGCACGTTGCTGGTGGTAGAATTTTGAATGGAATGAAAAATATGTATGTCGATAGTAAAGCGTGTGTAAGAATAAATGGAGTTGAAAGTGAATGGGTTAATATTAATAGTGGGGCGATGCAGAGATGTGTTATATCTCCCTGGCAATTTAATTTGTATATGGAATGGGGTGATGAAAGAACTAGATGAAAGGGTTTTATGGAGAGGTGTTAGACTGATGGAAAATATCAAAGAGTGGAGGAGTGTACCTTGCTTATTGTAAGCTGATTGTTTGGTTTTGTGTGGCGAACCTGATGAAAGTTTGAGAGAATTGGTAGTGGGGTTTAGCAGAGTGTGTAAAAGGTGAAGTCTGAAAGTAAATGTTGATAAGAGTAAGGTGATGGTAGTGGGTGAGGAGAGTCCGCGGTGTGAAATCATGTTGGATGGTAAGCAATTGGAAAAAGTTTCTGAATTTGAATATTTAGGCTATATGTTGGATGAAAAGGGAACGGATGATGCAGACTGTAGTAGGAAATTTTTGAATGGTAGTAATGTGGATGGCAGGATGGGGTACTTAAATCCTTGGTGAATACAAAAGGATTAGGTCTTGAGTTCACTAGGGTTTTGCATGAAAGCATGTTGTTATTGTTGTTAATGTATAGGAGTCAAACTATGGTGTGGAATAAAAGGTATAGATCTAAGGTATAATGTGTTCTGATGGATAATCTTAGGGGTGCGTCAGGTGTGAAAAGAATTGATAAAATGAGGAATGAACGTGTTAGGAGTTATGTGGTGTGAAGAAAGACGAAAATGATAGAATAAACGAGTGTGTATTAAGATGGTTTGGTCATATGGAAATGGTGGATAGTAGTCAGTTGGTTAAGCGGATGTATAATGGTGAGTGTGTTGGAAATCGACCGGCCTGGAGGCCGAAGAAAGAGTAAATTGCATCAGTGAGGTATGTGAGTTTGGGAGAGGTGAGAGGAAAGGTGCATAATAGGAGTGAATGGCGGTGTTGACCCAAGTGATGAACCCTACATTGACGAGAAAATACAGTGAGGATCAGTGAGGGTCAGTCGCGGTTTTTTGTAGAATTAATTTGGATTTTTTTTATTGCGACGGGCTCTCTCACTTAAGGATATGAAGGGATGGTAGGGGGGACTCATTTCGGCTTACGTCATGTTCTTCTACTAACTTTTGTTTCCGGTGTATATTGCGCACCTCACCCCCAATCTGGGGAAGGATGAAGATACATTTCTAAAATGCTTTCATAGAGGATTTTAATAAAATCAAGTTTAATCAGAGGGAGCATTTATAATAATAGAGACTAGAAGAAAGCATTTGAAAAGGTATTCATTATTAATTTAACAAACAAACTTTATTTTCATTAGAGTTATTTAAAGCTATATACGCGTATGTATATGTATATATATATATATATATATATATATATAATATATATATATATATATTATAGTATATATATTTTATTATATTATATTATATTATATTATATATATAAATATATATATATTATATATAATAGAAAAAACACAAATACTAAGTTTATAAAATTTATTTATTTTTAATAAATTTTATAATCTTGATATTTGTTGGGGTGTTTCTACTATTACTGTCTGAACTACGTTTAAGCATGTTCCTCTTCATTAATATTATATATATATATAATATATATATATATTATATATATATATTATATTATATATATATATATATATATATATATATATATATATATATATATATATATATATATATTAGAAACTTTTTTTTTTATTCGTATACTGATATTTTTTTTATGTAAATTATACCCTTGGCAATATAAAATCTTTAATTTTTTATTTCACATACAATAACATTTGGTAAAAACTGACGTTTAAAACTATTTACAAATACACAATTTAGCTTTCGCCCGATACAACAAAGGGCTTCCTTCAGAATTTTAACGTTATAAGGAGTAAATATAAATTTTACAAAAGACAAATAATGTAGGAGATCTCTGAGTTGGTTGGTCAATTATGATTCCTTCTTCTTGATATTTCTAGGATATCCTGATAAAAGCAGAAAAGAATTTTGAATTTTATCCAATTTGAAGTCTCCTGGTATCTTGTTGAAATTATCTAGATTATAACTAAAAACAGACTCCATAATTTTCCTTTCCTTAAGCTGATTGCAAAACCTTAATGGGGAAGCCTCATTTATATTGATTTTATGATTGTTAACTGAACGATGAAATGTTAAAGCTGAATTGGTAGAATTATTTAATATATCTTGCTTATGTTGATATAATCTCTTGTGAAAATCAGTTGTTTTGCCAATATAGATGCTAGAGCATTGATGGCAAAGAATTTTATAAATACATTGTGACAAATGATTAGTTGATTTAGGGGGTCTGAAAATTCTTTTTAGAGGAATAGTATTGTTTTTTTTTGTGAAGCAAATATTGTTGGGAATATGATCGTGTTCTGATCTGGAGAGTTCTGAATTATTTACCTTATGACTCTGGCTATCATGTCAATCCACTAATAAATTCATATGTTCTGTATATCTGATTCCTAACTCAACAGACTCTCCTAAATCCTTCGAATACTTAAACTCAAAATTAAAATACATTCTCTCTTCTTCACTTTATCGGAAATCATCACTCGCGGTAATTTCAGCGTTCACCACAGCCAATGGTTTTCCTACAGTTCCCAAGATAAAGCTCGTGAAATTGCCTGCCATTATTCTATTCAGAATGACCTCGAGCAGTTGTTGCAGTTAGCAGTTCGTATTCTGATCGTCTTGGAGATGAACCCGATTTTCTAAACGTTTTCCTAACTTCCAATCCTTCTCATTCTCTTAAACTCTTTTTTCCTCTGGGTTCCTCCGGTCACCTCCTTATCTCGGTATCCTATTCTGTCTCTTCAAGTCTTTCGCAGAAAAGACACCCACCAAAATGAAACGTTTTTGGCACTTCGGTGTTGCTAACTGGTAGGATTTCTGATCGGTACATATTTGATTTCCCATGGAATAACTAATGGTTTAATGGGAAAGAGGAACCCTCGGAGAGTTCAAAACTCATAACCTAGATAACTCTGTCTGGTGTGGATGAGTACATTCCATATTCTTTCCCTTCAACTAAATCTAGCAAACCTTGGTTTAACTTTGCTTGATCTCATACTATTCACCATAGGAACACTTCCTTCAGAATTACCGTCGTTATCAATCTACAGAAACTAATACAACTTATATTTCATCCCGGGATCGTGCAAAGTCAATTGACCCTAAGTGGCCCTAACACTAAAAACTCTTTCTACGTAGAAAATGTAATAATCTTTCTGGTTTCAGTTTCTCACGATTTTCCTGATATTTTGCAAAAGAAGGACTGTCAAATCAAACTTTAATTGTTCCTTATTCCCTTCACTAGTACCTGCCAATGGCACATCTGCAATTACGCCTTCTGCTAAAGCTGAACTCTTCGCTCAAACCTTCCCATTTAATTCCTCCTTAGACAATTGAGAACTTATTTTTTTCTTCTCCACTCCTAACTCATTTACGCCAAATATTGTAATTTCTTTCAAATATGTTTTTTTCTGCGCTCTCTCTCTCTCTCTCTCTCTCTCTCTCTCTCTCTCTCTCTCTCTCTCTCTCTCTCTCTCTCTCTCTCTCTCTCTCTCTCTCTCTCTCTCTCTCTCAGCTTAACACTAAGAAGGCGCATGGTTCTAAGGGTATTCCTCCTGTAGTTTTCAAAACTTGTGCCTCCGAGCTTGCACCCTGCCTTCGTAAACTATTTTTCTCAGATTTTGAACTTCAACCTTCTTTTCTTGCTGGATTCGTTCGATTATTCAGAATGTGACAAAAAAAAGGGAAACCCCTCTCAACCATCAAGTTATCGACTTATAGTTTTAACATCTATTTTTCTAAAGCTTTCGAATCTATCCTCAATGGGAAGATTTCGAAATATCTTACTTCTTCTAATCTTATCTCTAATCCCCAGTATGACTTTCTGAAGAAGCACTCTACTCGTGAACTTCATTCTTTTCTTTCTGATTCTTGGTCCTTATCTATATCGCTAAGGCGCTAGACATATCGAAAGCCTTTAATAGAGTCTGCTAGAAAGCTTTGATTTCTGAGCTTCCCTCTTCCGGTCTCTCTCTCTCTCTCTCTCTCTCTCTCTCTCTCTCTTCTCTCTCTCTCCTCTCTCCTCTCTCTTCTCTCTTCTCTCTTCTCTCTCCTCTTCTTCTCTCATCTCTCTCGTCTCTCTCCTCTCTCTCTCGATTTCCCTTCCGTTCTTTTACTTAAATTCCATAACTATCCATTAATCTTTAAAAAAAATAGAATTGTTTTTCACACCTCGCGGTCATAGCCCTATTCTAGGAGGGGAGCTTCTCTAAGTAATTTCGACCTAGGATCCGGACTAGGATTCGAACCCGCGCCCTTGCCATACGACCCTGTCGCTCTACCGATTGAGCCACGGTAGGGGCAAATATTGTAAATGGTGTATCTTAGGGTTTTGTCCTATCAAAAACAATCTTTCTACTTCTCATTAATGACCTTCTCTCTCTCTCTCTCTCTCTCTCTCTCTCTCTCTCTCTCTCTCTCTCTCTCTCTCTCTCTCTCTCTCTCTCTCTCTCTCTCTCTCTCTCTCTCTCTCTCTCTCTCTCTCTCTCTCTCTCTCTCTGGTGTATCACCTATTCACTCTTATACAGACAACACCACCCTTCAATACTCCTTTCATTTTGAAAGGCGTCCCTCCCAACAGCAAATAGGTCAAGCAAGAAGGACAGCTCAGGGAAAAATAACCTCTAATCTTTCTCGAATTTCTAATTGGGGCACTGAGAACATGGTTATTTTTAATGCCTCAAAAACTCAGTTGCTTCATCTTTCTAATAGACAATCTTTCACAAAACCATAACACCATCTTCAAAAATAAGCAACTCAAACCTTTGTCTGTCTTTAATATTATTGGTGTATTTATATTATGAAAAGAGTTTACGTAGCAGTGTTGAATAGATTATGTCCGATTTTCGGGATGCAAATTAAGTTGCATGAAATTGTTGAGTCAGCAGTAAAGCAAGATTGATGAGTTTTAAACCAAAGAGAAAGAAAATTGGATATACCCTTCTGTACCAAGGAGACTCACTTGTTCGCTACGAGTGGTCTCTTCCGCCGTTGTAGTAATAAAAAATCAAAACATACGACTACAATTCCGACTAGTTTACCGCACCATCTCGATAATGGCTGGGACAGATCATATGGAGCATTTGAAGTAACAGAACAGGATGTTTCAAGATAAGAAAGGGGTAGAAAAAATACAGAAGATCAAAGAGTTCATTAGTAGATGGTGAAGGAAAGGAGTAATGTAAAAGTCAGGTATTATGGATTTATAATATCTTCAAGGAAAACACGAGTATAAAGCTGTTACAACTGATCCAGTTTATTATTGATAAAGAATTTGGAGGCGAGTTCATCAGCTGTATTATCAGCTCTTAGGGAAAACTATTAGTTATTGTGAACATTGAAAGCATCCAGAATTATATCTTCAGGGAAAAGGAAAGACGATAAAATGCGTTCTGTAAAGGTTTGACTGTAGAAGAAATTAGGACAGCAGTTAGGAGATAAGAAAATAGCATAAGTTTAATTTAGGTTTATTTATGAAGGAACATAGGACATAAAATAGAAAATTCAGAGGATTTCACAAATTAATAACGATATAATATACAACATCGTTACTCATTTAGATGAAACTGAAGATTATAGACAGAAAGAGTTTACCAAATAAGGATTTATCATGGAGTTCTATAAACATCTTTTGGAAATTAGAAGAGCAACTACAAATGTTGCAGAAATTTATGAAGATCGGGGACGGTGTATTAGAGAAACCCGGTACTTTATTACTTCACCAACCCCATCACCAACGGACTCTTTAAATTCAAAGCGATAAGGGAGTATTGGTTGAGAGAAAATCTTTTAATGCAAGTCTCTTTGGGTATTTCTAGTTTTACAATTATTTGCTGCCATATTTGGATTGTAAAAATGAAAAACTGTGTATAACTAACTGTAAAAGGAGTAGTAGAAAGTTTATTATCAGAATTCAGTATAAAGGGAGCGGGGTGACTGCTGGATATACCCACAAACACTCGAGCCCTTCTGCGTGAGTGGGACTTAAAAGGGATGAATCACTGGGCCTTCAACCCCTAGAACAAAGCCTTCGTTTTACCATATATATATATATATATATATATATATATATATATATATATATATTATATTTATATATATATATATATTATATATATCATAAAGTTCTCTTTATACATATATATATATATATATATATCGGAATAGTATTAACAAAGTGGTTAATGCATATATGCTTTAAACATATCAATCTTCCGATAATACACGAGACAAATTCACTTTCCAATTACATGCATTCTGCATCTCTTCATTCGGGGCAAATGCGTGTAATATTTTAATAAATTTTCACTGTCAAATCCAGGTAAACATAATTCTATGGTCGTGTATGTATGACTATAATGTAAGTTTGAATATATATATATATATATATATATATATATATATATATATATATATATATATATATATATATACTTACTTACTCATTCATACTTACTTATTTGTCGCCCCGCGCTTCCCTCTTATAAGAAACGAGCGACCCTAAGGTACTCCGCTACCAATTCTGGCTGAACCCAGAGATCTGTTAAAATAAGGGTACTGAAGTTGTAACTGATGTTCGATAAAGCAGAGCAATCTATAATGAGATGTTTTGTGCTGTCAATTTATTGCTAATGTCATCTTTGACAGTAAGGGAAGTGATCGTTGAAATAATTAAATTTGCATTTCTGAAGGGAGGCGTGGTACCCAGAGGGGAACCGTGACAGCATAACCAAAGTTTGGCTATGCAAGGTTTGTTCAGTTTTTGATATTTCGTGTGGATATGCTTAATTAATGTGTTTAATTATGGGGGTGTCATGTGGTGTAGGAGCAATCTGTTTTAAATATCGGAATAATATTCCGCTGATGTAGCTTTCATCCTTCTAGCTACGGGTTGATGTTGCATTGTTTGGTGTAAGGGGTGATCTGTTGACAGTGATTTACTATAAAATTGATATCCTATCATGCCAAGGTGTGCCTTTATAGGGAGGATTTTTGTTTCAGTCAGAAGGTGGTGCAGAGGGGAGATAACCGGTAATAATCTTGAGGGCTTTATTTTGAACAACATCTACTGTAGTTTACGAATGTTAGATTTTGAAATTGAATTGAAGAAAGATATTGTCTGTATACTATAGAGTTGGTTCCTGTTAGCGCTTTCAATGCTTTTAATTTATGTGTGGCATTGAATGTAATGTTGTTTATATGGGGGAGTGAATGTCATACGTGTGTTGAAAGTCAAGCCTGAGATGGTGGGTTGCTTATTTTGAGGAAGTCTATTATTTGAGACTTATTATTTGCTGGATGAAAATTTGATTCTTTCCTATCAGGTGTGAGTAACGTTATTGAAGATTTTTGGGGGAATGCAGTCATTCTGTTCGTTGCCAGCCACTGCTCCAGCTAGCCTATATATTATTGTATCTATGTGTGTTCTGTTTCTCTGGAGGGGCTTTGAGCTGTAATTGTTAGATCGTCAGCATAACAATTAATTTTTATAGAAGGGGATGTGGGGTTTGGGAGGTCGTGCATAAAGAAATTAAAAAGTGTTGGTGAAAGGATGGGACCTTGAGGGATGCCATTGTATAGTTTGTATGTGCGAGAAGAGTTTTGACTTTGTTTGACTTTAGCTGAGCTACCTGATGGAAAGTTAGCTTTTACTTTTTTGTTCTTAACGGTTATATTAGTATTAAGTATTTTATCTATTAAGATATGACGGGGACTGTGTAAGATAGCTTGTTGATGTCTATTGCTACTAGAAGTGTGCGAGAAGGAGGGAAATTTTGGTTAAAGTCAGTCAGGATATGTTGTGTTAAATCGGTTAGGAGAGTAGTTGTGGAGTGTTTTTCTTGAATCCATGTTGTAAGGGTCGGATAGTGATAAATTCTATTGAGGATTATTTTTTCTAAAACTTTGGATATTGTGAAGAGCAGTGAAATGGGTCTATATGAAGCCGAATTGTTAGGGGGTTTTATAGGAATTAAAATCACTGTTCCAGAGAAACTATTAAAGAGCCTAAGTATTGAATAAATAGCATTGTTTTCCAAAATACTATAGGAGTTAAAACATTCTGGTTTGAACGGTGCTTTTGTTTTCCTACTATTATTGGCATCTATAAATCTACTTCTATAGTCAGAGCGATTCTTTGGCAGCATAGCAGCTTCTAAATCTTGGCTAAAAGTGCCCACGGTACGTCGATGATATTTCACGACTGATAGTATTCTTTGTAATTGATTCAACACTGTAACATATCTATGCTTTTTTTGAATGGTAAGCATTTGCCATATATTATAATAATGCGAATACTAAGCTTTAAGAACAAACATTAAAATAATAAACTGAAACTTTGTGACAGAACAGGGTAGCTGAAAGGCAACATTTCTCGTTGCATTATCTACTTTTGATAACCTTTACTGCCATTGCTCGATGTAAAAAAAAATTTCCTTGAACATATAATACTACTGTTTTATGAACCTAACGTGTCTCACAGAAAACTAAAGTTTTGAGAGCATACTTTCGTCGAACAACAAATTTACGAAAGAAGTTGATTATATATATCATTTAATGTGGAGATTGTGTTACGTATTTCTTGGACACAATTCAAATCGTTCACAACAAGGGTCAGTTCGAAAAGCTAAAAAGCAGCAGTAGATATTCATATTCTTAACATTTAAAAATTTGAAAATAAAATAAATAAAATACTCTAATCTCTGATCACTTATATTACTTAATGATTTCCATAAATATTTTCATTATTAAATGTAGGGGAGCAAATTCCCCCCAAACCTAGATACGCACATCATCTTCGACAAATTTCAATTATTGATAAAGGTATACATAAATAATTAAATGACTAGATGGAATTAAACATTAGGTTTACATTCAGTATAATTTTTTTATAGAGTACAAAGCGTATAAACGTATAAAAATATTTAAAAATATAAAAATACATAAGAATAATATAAATAATCTAATTATTCCATTGCTTCTTTTTTATTTTTGCTCTCTTCCCCATCGTCTAGAACAGCGGTCTCCAAACTTTTTTGATCGAGTACCCTTAAGACGAAAATAATTCTTAGTTGTACCCCTATAGGCCTGTAATATATATATATAATATATATATATATATATATATATATATATATATATATATATATATATATATATATATATATAATATATATATTAGTATATATATATATTAATATATAAATAATACAAAATACATATGTATAAGATCTATTTATACATATATATTATATATATATATATATATATAATATATATATAGTAATATATATATATATATATATATATATATTATATATATATATATATATATATATATATATATATATATAAACTCACGGACAAATTTAATGCATCACCCGTAAATATAATGTAAACTTTCATTTTTGGA
>JABUQX010036663.1:82500-99483 GCA_015478945.1 Trachelipus rathkii
TCTTTTGGCTTCTAGCAGCGATGAAGAGTCTTGTCAGAGGTGGTCAAAAGATACACTCTATTCAATTGATCGGAAGATATTAAAAGAGAAATAAGCTGGAATCAGAATAAAGATCCAACTGGTGTTGTGGAATGATAATTATAGAAGTTTTCCACATCTTGCAGAAGTCGTCAGAGAATTCTTAGCATGCCCTTCAACAAGTGTACTATTTGGCGTCTTTCAGTGGTGGCAGATCTCATTTACGAAACGAAAAGATAAGCAAACACTCTCATCTGGAAAGGGCTTCAGAGCTTTTGTTTTTGAACCATTAATTGAGAATTATTAATTTCAAGCATTAATATATAACCTTTTTCCAAATTGGTGGAGGCTTGGGAAAGAGGTTTGTGGAGCGCAAAAGAGTTGGGTCCAAACCGTCCTGCACTCTGGTAACAAAACGTATATATATATATTATATATATATATATATATATATTATATATTATTAATATATATATATATATATATATATATAATATTAATATATATTATATATATATTCTTATATATATATATTACTATATATTATATATATATGGAAGTTCTCTATGGCTAAACACTCTAATCCGCTATCCGCATCCGCAATACGCGGATAGTGATTTTAACTATTCGCATCCGCAATTCCGCGGATAGTGAAAAATCCACTATCCGCCACACCTCTAATCATATATATAATATATATATATATATATATATATATAATATAATAATATATATATATATATATAATATATATATATATATATATATATATATATAATATATATATATATATCAGCGGCGACTCCGTAACATTTTATATATATATATATATATATATATTTATATATATATAGTTATATATATATATATATATATATATATATATATATATATATACGCTTACAATATATACATAAACAAGTCTCTTTATATTACACTATATTATAACAAATAATTTTTATATAAGATATTTGGAGGTTTATCCATATTTTACAAGTTTTTCTTTACCCTATAATTGGTTTTATGTTTTACTTATTGTTTTTCTTTCCAATCAGAATATTAGATTTTTAAATATATTAAATTATATTTATCCGAAATGTGCATTAAGATCAAGTAAATGTTTATTTTAAATTTTTTTTAAATAAAATGAGTGTTTTATTAGATTTCCTAGGTAGGAAAAAAAAAAACTTGCAAAATAATCAAATTCACGATTGTATGTACAACTGTCTTCGAATTTTCTCTCCGCTTTTTCGGAGAGGCACGAGCCCGTTACCATTTAGTACTTGGTTTAAAATAGCATATTCGGTGATGTTCTTACAATCTTTTGTTTAAATTTTACATGTAATCTTTCATTTGTATTATGTAATGTAATTCTTCCTATATGACATATTTTCAACAAAATATAAGAAAATTTTTTACCATAATTTACGAAATTTGAAGATCATCGTTCGTTTTCTATAATAATACTCGTGGCTAAGCACGAGTGTAGGAGTCGCCTTTGATAATATTATATATATATAATATATATTATATTATATTTATATATATATATATTATATTTATATATATATATATATATATATATCTATATATTATATATATTATATATATATCTATATATATATGATGCCTTTCTGCTTCTATTTACATAAGTTTTTTTTATGCATAAAATTTATTATTAATGGGAAAAAGCTTTTTAATGACACGTAGAAATGGATGCTTGCAATTAAGCGAGAATCCCGAGGGGAAAAATTTATGGCTTTTTTCAGTCTTTAATCCTAATTGAAAACGCTTCTTGCCTCTATTATAATAATTTCATTTATTTTTTAACTAATGGTTTGTATTAAATTTTTATCAATTTATGAAGAGGAAGTCAAAACATTTGGTGAGTTAATTGTGGATATTATATTATATATATATATATATAATATATATATATATATATATATATTATATATAACTATATATAATATATATATATATATATATATATATATATATATATTAATATATATAATCAGGGGCGTATACATAGGGTAGGCTAGGGTAGGTAGCTCCTACCCAATATTTCGATTCTTTTAATAGAATAACATTAAAAATGGTAAGTTGTCGTTATAAATTCTAACTTATTTAAATTATTGTGCTTTTGAAAGTTTGACTTAAAATTCTAGAGGAATATCTCGACTGAGTAATGTGTTACAGAGATTTTTTATATAGAAAATTAACAAATCATCATTTGTATTTTGATTTTCATGCAGCATTTGTTATATATATAGTATTTCCCCTCGATTTGTGGACAATTTTCTCTTTATGCATAGCATCTGTTCTCTATATAGTTAGATACCTAATATTCCTCATAAGCTTTTATGTGTAATCGGTTGTATAGATTCTATTATCATGTAATATTTATGACTGAATTAATTGTATAGATTAGGATATAGGTTTAGAACTATTTTCGTGGTGCTATCATTACCATTGTTACTAATGAGCGCGATAAGAGTACGTAAATATTTTCCGTGGGTCGTATATAATTTTTTTTCTCTTCTTCCTAGATTCTCTCTCTTGATATATTTATACTATTATTAATTGTTTGAGTATATTAATATTTTACAATTATAATTAATCGTGTACAAGGTTGTTTGTAAGGGTACATTGTGGTTACGTGATTTAGTATTGAGTATCTGGTATTTTGTTTTTTTGTGAGGTGTATATACTTTATAAAATACTACACTATAATTGTATAAAGGTGGAGACACTATGGCTTTTTTACTCATAATCTACCGTTTGTGTCTGGCGAGTTTGTCCTCATTGGATTAATAGACACCTACTTATATGTGACAGACATATCTCTGCCAAGTATAATCTTCAGGTACGCCACTGAATTGGTGAGAGCGTTGGAACTTTCTCTATATAACAGTTAATAGATTGCAGCAGTATAATATATGTATAAGCTAGCAGCTAACCTAACAGCATAACCCCCACTCACCGGGAACCATGTAACAGGATAGCCGGGGTATTATACAAGTATAGAATTTTAAATAATTTAAATACTATTTAGTATTTTTTTTTAATTTTTATGGGAAGTAAGTATTCCCCAGTACAATATACGGCAGTGCATAAGTAATATTCATGAGGGATTGCAGCTCTCAACTAACTAGGTACTCAGCCAACTAGTAGCGAGGGAAGCAGTACTCTACTACTATCTGCTTAAGCTATAAGTAGGCAGAGGAAAGCTGCTTTCACACGACTTACAGCCATGCGGGAGAGGGAATAGATATATGCCTATTAATCTTCATGTACTCACATAGTGATTCAAGAGCATAACATAAGTATATATAGTCCCAATACTCGTACGCAATACATATATCCTACTTTCTTTCCCTGAATATAGAAATTAAAGTTTTCGGCGCGCAAATATTAAAATAGATCAATTTTATCATTGAAATAATATATTGAAATTTTTTCTTTAGCATGCATTATGTAAAGGTTGTATAACTATCTGCTCTCTCTTCCTCTAGTTGGATAGGTCTGCATCACTCGCTTCTATGTAGATCCAGCCATCAGCATCTTAAGGCTGGGTGTCCTCACAGGCGAGAAGGGATAGATATTTAGAAGAAGTTCTCGCTCTCGCGTGGAGGCAGAACTCGCCGTGATTGGAGGTATAGTTCTCATAGGTGTGGGTTTTATAATGTCGTGGTGGAAATGTTAGACTATCTTTTTGTCAGGAGTTTGGTGAGAATATGTGTGTACATTGGTCTATTTAATCTGTAATCATGTTATTTGCGTTAAAATATTGTAAAAATATGAATTTTTTTTGGGTGTGTGACATGGTATCCGTAGTCTAAGTCGGGCTCTCTGAGTGTACTTAAATTCTTGGACAGTCTTTCTGAGCAATGTTTATGTCTCAGATTTGGATGATATTATTTGTATAGTTTAGATTAGGTGTTGAGCGTATTAATAGTTGTACTTTTTTTACCACATTTACTCATTGTGGACTCTCGGTGTTTCCGTGTAAGCGCTACTTGTATGTTGAGTTAGCTTTGTCGATTACTATAAGGATTATGTTAAGCCAAGTGTTACCTATTATGGTAGTTTAGGGTAGTGTGAAATATATGTGTAGATGTTACATTTTAGATTTAGCTGGTTATAGTATACTATTTGTATTATATAATTATATAATGGTGGGTGTGGGATTTTAGTCTGTGATGTATCGGGAGGGTATTGTAGATACATATTTTTATTGAGTGACTATGGGTGGTTGGATTAGGAGTTTTGTTAGATAGATCCCCTACACATCTCCAATAGTGGTGATGTGGTATTAGGTATGTGGAGTGTATAGTCTCGTATTACATGTAGATGTATGATGGTGAAAGATGGTGGGGTAGTATATGTGGACTCCGCGAGTAGAGTGTTAGGTAAGGCAGGGTATTCGGTCGTTATGTTGGACTGTAACAAAGTTTACTGTTTTTTTTTCTCTCTCCTTTTCTTTTCTATCTTTCTATTAGCTTGGACTTCATGGACTAGTGCAGGGAACCACGTGACGGCGGGCGATAGCCATCGGAGAAGTTAGCATATATGTGCCATAAGGCAGTTGTCTATAAGTGGTGGTAAGGAGTGTGTCTCCGTCTCAGCTAGAAGTGTAATGATGGAAAAGGGGATAGCAGGGAGGTTGATATGGGAATATTTCGATGGATTTGATGATATTAGTATTTGGTTGATGTGGGGGGAAGAAACGTTCAATGTGAGTTAGTCATATATAGTCCTGAGTATTTTGGGGTTTTTGAGTTTAGGGCGTGAGGTGGTATATTTATATATATATATATATATATGTTCAGTAATAACTATATTGGGTTATTGTTATATAATATAACATGTAATCATATTTTTTATCGTATTATTTTATTAATAGTTATTATCTTTTTTTTATATATATAGTATTAGTGAGTGAGGATTTGGTGGTACTGGTCATATGATTGATTGGTTATTATAAGGAGCGACGTTGAATTATAGTCGGCACATTTGAGGAGTGGGGATAGGGCTCGCAGGTCATTCTGGTTTATATAAGGTTTAGATCTCTAGTTATCTATAGGAATTGTTGTAGAATGATTTCTTGGTGTATTGTGGCTATATTTAATATATATCTTGGTGAATGCTTTGGAAATAGAGGGCTGATATCATCTGTGAGTTTAGTAGATATAAGTTTAGGTGGTGATAGTGGTGTGGGTGGTAGAAATGTAGTCTAAGGTGTGTGCTATGTGTGAAAAAGATGATAAAGTGAATGGAAGAGGAGTATATGGTAGTGTTTGATGCGAGTGGGAGGTAGGTTTAGTTATTTTTACATGGTGAATTAAGTAGATAGTATTTCACTGTGGCAAAAAGGGTAGTGAGAACCTTAATGATTGAGTGTTTTGGTGTTCGTATATTGTGTCTAGGGGTTGTACGGATTTTTTTCTTTAGAAATAAGATCTCGCAGTGTGGGGACGGTCAACAGCCTTTGTTTTGATGTCGTATATGCTGTGAGAATGGATCTATAGGGAGATGGGATTATATATATATATTATATCATATATATTATCTTTATATATATATTATATATATTATATATATATTTTATATATTAATATATAATATATTTATATATTTATATTATTGATTATATATATATATATTTTTATTATTATTATTTATATATATACCAGTCGACCGAGAACTAAAGGTGTTCTTGTGTTTTTTTTTTAATATATATATTAAGAAGCGTTTTTTATAAATTTTAAACATATGCAGAAGCTTAATATAGCCTTAGTGTTTTTTTTAGTGATAGTATTAAGTAGTTTTGTACTAATTTAAGAGAGGTAAAAATTAAACGTGGTTTTTTGTTGGTGTTTTAACGTTATTAACTTTCATTAGCGATAGTCTTTTTTGTTGTTTCTGAAGATTTGTTTTTCTTTGAGAGAGGATGCGACGAGCCCGCTTAGATTGTGAAGAGGTGATTGTAGCAGATAGGAAAGAATAAGGGATTTCGAAGGTGATAAGGAAGAAGAAGAAGCCGAATTAATTCGGAGGCAAAGGCAAGAGGAATCAGTGAAAGATAAACCGAGGGGACAGCTCCCCCCAGGGGAGGTACCTCCTAGGCTCAGCCTTGCACCTAATTTCTCTTTAAAACCCAATCCTCAAGCTGAAGAGATTGCTCGGAGAGACCCTGCTCAAAGACTTTCACTGCAATCAGTTCTTTTAGACAACACAATGAACCCATCAACAAGGCAAGGTACAGAACCTAACACAACTCACCGTAAGTAGCGAGTAAATTGGAGCGGTGATGGAAATTATTACGCCAATAGGCCAGACAAGAATACCTGGGAGAGCTCGATAAACTTTCCTATGACCCAGCCTAGTTTTGACAGCCGCACTTTCAACCCCAACCAGGTGTGGGGGCAGATCCCCGTTCCTCCTGGACACCCTAGGATGCAGCCACAGCCAGGGAACATCCCTTGGGGATGGGCCGGCGGAGATCAAGCACAGATGTATGCCTCTCCAGGGCAGGGCAGTCAGGGTCAAGGCACCCATCCATCCCAGGAAGCAGGGTTAGGTTATAATACAGCCCCTCAGTCCAACACAGCTCCCTTATACCCGTCAAATCTTTTTAGTACGGCATTTCCTGAGATTCCGGAAGACCTCAAGCTGTTTGGTTTAAATCTGAATACAAAGGTTTGGCACGGAATTAGATTTAATGAATACGTTTCGACCCTACATGAAAGATTAGGCATGCTAGGCCCGCTAACTGAGAACCGAAAAATATCCTTCGCAAAGTCTATGATATCTTGCAAGCTCGAATCGGAGGCCAGGTATTATTTATTGAATGATCAATCCTTCTCTAGTTGTATAAAGTTAGAAGACTTTCTCCTACAGTTGAGGATCTTTTTACAACCGGACAGCAAGGACACGATTTTTGATCTTTTGCTGCAATTTTGGACGTTACAAAGAGACAGCGAAATGACATTTACCGCCTTTATTTTAGCATTGAAGAACACGCGTGGAAGTTTCAGTGAATTTTGCGAAATGACGCAGCGCAGGATTTCAAGAAACACGTAAATTTAATGGTACGATAAGGTTTAGAGAGTTATCAGGGAGAGGAGAGTTTGTGAAAGTGAGAGAGATAGATTTTAAAAGTTTCTTGATGCAATATCAGCCTAGTGAGTTGTTGGAAGGTTGCAAAATTTTTTCCGAGGAGCTTTGTTTAGCGTTAATCCGAGAACGATAGAGCAGAAGACTGCAGAGTGTATTTAGCGAAGTAAAGCCAGCAAGCCAACGAGGACGCACGAGTATAGAGATCTCAAGGAGATCGAAGAAGCCCATCTTACTACAAATCTGATAGTTAAAGGAGCCAAGTCAGACTTTGTTCCCGTAGATGGAGGTTTCTTTCAAAGAATGACCGAAGAAGAATTGAGGACAGGATGGTGTTTCTGCATGTTACTCGATGGACATTCGGGAGATTGAAGCTATGTAGTGGACACATCTTCTCGATATATTTGCGTGTAATTGTGGGAAAGTCCACGTAGAGAGAGGATCAATCGATCAGCCTGATATAATATGCTCACCTCTATGGGACCTTCTTATACTCAGCTCGATATGACCTAAATTAGGTTCATTTAATATATTCCAATTTCTCATAGGCCCAGAAGTATAGTTATGTACGGTGTAATGTACTCAGAATAATAGCAGACATGAGGAGAATCAAAGGAATCTCCCTAGAATAAGAATAATTAATATAAATAACGCTGTAATAGGGTATCTATGTAACCGACAGTGGTCGTATTGACGTCATGATCACTTTAGTGTGAAAGATGGAAGTAGGATGAACGTAAAAAGTATCATAATATTATTTATCGTGATAATAAGTAATAACTAGACTAATTATCGAGTAGATAAGATGTTACTGACCAAGCAATTAGTCGACTTAATATTTAGATAGTCAGATAGTGAGTGTACTACCCGTTATGCTGGTACTCTAGTAATTATAGTATACAGTGGTACGGAATTCGTTTCAGATAGGCGACTAAGTGTCATAGAGTATATATATTAATGCAATGATGTGATATTAAAGTTTAATATAGGTACTATATATATAGACGACAGTTGCCTTAGTGTATATATTAGCCCGGCGTGATTATAAGTAATATTTATGGTGACAGAACTATACTAGTCTATAGTGAGTTATATTGTGAGAATTAAGGGAAGCCATACGTAATATTTGCAAGCCAGAATCACTATTTTTATATATTATTATATATATATAATATATATATATATTAAATATATATTATATAATATATATATATTATATAATATATATATAATAATTATATTATATTATATTAATTAATATTATAATAATATATTAATTATGTCATATTATATATATATATTTTATATATATAATATATTAATATATAATTATATATATATATATATATATATTATATATATATATATATAGTAGTATATATTATATATATTATATATATAAATAGATTTAATCATGGAGTTGTGATTAAATCGTTATTAATCCCTAAAAGGAATGATAGAATGGATATCCATATCTATATCTCTACTGTCAGATATTATATTAAAATTACCTAACATCAAAGGTTAGGTCTCACTTTTTTAAGGGGAATAGTACATCTAGATATTGGGTAGAAGTATTCCCTCACTCTCATGTAGTGTTATTATTGATCCCATTCGAAGCTACTTGTTAAATATATGCTGAATGTAAATTTAATAAAGATCTACTGACACACGTGTAAGCGTAATATATATATATATCGTATTTTTACTCACATGATTTTTATTTATTCTATTAAGGGATATAGTTTTTATTTTATAATAAGAGTTTATATATGATCATGATATGGAGACTTATCAAGTATTAGGGGTCCTCTACTGTGAAGTAGATAGGAGATATTCAATACGTTGAGATGCCTCTCGAGAAAAGACTATAAATAGAGATATAAAGGATATATTCTTTATTGTTAATGACATAGTGTGTATTTTATATACGTCCTCAGACAATTGTGATATTATATATTTCAGTGACATATTTTTAATTATTATTTATAATAAATTTGTGTTTCGTATTTTTATTTAATTATGAACTATAAGTTATTGTACTTGTTTTTATATTTTGAAAGTAATAACTTTTATGAGACAAGTTTTTCAAATATCATCAGTTTTTATACGTATAATTTTTATAGTTATATCGAATAATGAGTTTAATTCATTCAGGAAGTGAAACTGTTACTATTTTTAATATTTAGTCTAATTTAAAATTTACTACCTTTTTTATAAAATATTGGAAGAGAATAGGACAATAATAATTTAGCCTAATAAAAATCAAAATATAAAGATTCTCGTATACAAATTTGTTGGATTTGTTGATATTTTTTATAGTGATTCACGAAAATTAGGATATATAATATAATATATATAGTATTTAATATATATATATATTAAGTATAAATTTATATAATATTTGATACTAGTGTGTACACTAATAGTATTATGCGCTATGTTTGTGTGTCCCGTTATCTCGATCATTCGGGAGGTTATATTGAGAAGATATCCTTGATCATCAGTCAGTCGAGACCTAATGTGGTAAGCTGCAGTGAATTCTCTATTTCTATGATAGTAATGTATACTCATTAGGTGAAGGAAGAACGACGATAAGGTCGGAGGGAGATATAATAGAAGAATAATTTGATGCTAACATAATGCAATCAGGTGGTTTTTTCTTATCATCTTCAGTAGAATTTCACTTCACTTCAAAAAATTTATTAATAACACTTTAAATATTATTATAATCTATAATACATACTTCCAACTTTTCTATTGTTTATATTCGCTATCTTTACTATTTAGCTTTAATATATATTATATATATTATATTTAGTTTATTTTTATTGATATCATTTTACAGGGAGTGACTTATATTTGTTAATAAATGTAGCTCCCTTGTTTATTAACTTATATATCATGTTCTTATTTATATATTACTTATACCTTATTAGGAAAATAATAAATGTATAAGTATTATAGTTTAGTAATGGCTTTGTGACTACCGCTATATAATGTTAGTTTTAGTTTTCCGTCTTTAATATGTGATTGATATTAACTCCATTAAACGTATTAATTGTTTATGCTTTGTTTAATTAATTTATATAAAGCTTTTATGTTTATTAATATCTTGTAATTTACTCATGTGTTGTGCTGGCGCGGGCATTTATGTAAGGAGCTATTAACTTTTTAATGCAGTTGTGCGTGCGCCTCTTATTGCGCCGTATGCCAGAATCCGAGACTCTATGATCGCTTCTAGCGCCATATGGCACTTATAACTTAGTTTTTTTATCTACTACAGCGTCTCATATTCTGCTTCTTGCTCTTTTGCGTCCGCTTGGGCTCCATGTCTAACTCGTCTTTGGCTCATTGGCCTCTCGGTGTATCAGCTTTGTGTCTATAATTTATCTTTGCATGAAAAGCTCAAACCTATTTTAGTGCAGATATTTAAGATAGATTTGCATATTATAAGGAAGTGAAAAACACGATTATATTAAAACTCATCTCTTTTGTGTACAATTTTATCTACGCACGTAAATCTAGATATATTGCATTACTGTCCTGCATATCCTCTGCGAGTAGTTCTTGTGGTCTCATGTCTCCTATCGCCATAGGCGATAGTCTCTCTCTCGCAGTAGAGACAGTGAAGTAGCTGAAAATTTTCTCAGCACTCAGTTGCTGCCGCCAATTCTAATTAGTGTAGTTAGAATACTGAACTAGATACACCATGGTTATTCACTTGTCTTTTCTTCTTTATGTTTGCTCAGGGATATCGTAACCATACATATCATATATATTATAGAGATGACTCAGTAATAGTTATTAACTTACCATCCTATAATGTGTGAATGCTAAGATATGCTGTTATTTTGAGTATATATGATACACATTGTGTTGTATTTATAACATAATATCTTTTTGATATAAAGATTTACTTTTATTCTGACAGAGTATGGTGGGGTCTTTTGTGGTTACGTAAGTATTTGTGTAGCCATACAAATAATCGATCATACAATATATATATTAGTGTTGCAAGTGAACGCCCTATACGCTTTACAGGTTAGAACAGCGCACATTTTTTTATAACTTTCTCACGCTATAAGCCATGACTCGCCCTGGAAACAACTAATTTTACCAACAAGTGGCATTATGAGCCACATTATATTATGAAATCAAGTATCTCCTCTCTAATGATTAATAACTTCTATTTGCTAAGATATCAGTCTATAATAACCTACATCTTAAGGTTGCAACTTTCAGTATTTTGCATTTCTCTCTATTAGTAATATTATCGATTGTTTAGAACGTCTTTATATGCTATTTCCGATCTATGAATACGTAGGTCATATGATACAGATAGCCTTCGGGTTCTCTCACTAATTTTCCAAGTACATTCGCTTTGCCGCTTGAATAGTTATCAGTATGTTTTTCGGGTTTTGAAAGTGGGGCTGCTGAGAAGTGATAGAGTGTATAAAAAGGGTAGGTAGAGTAGGTGTCGTGAATTGAGATTCCAGGCAGAGCAATTATAATACGTCCTCGGTTAATTTAATATTCTACACAGTCCACTTGTATATATGCATTAAATATAACCTATGTATATAATGACATTATATATATTATATTATATATTCATATATATATATTATAATTATATTAATATATAATATATAAAAGTTTTCCACTGGTTTTTAGAATGATACATAGTTTGCCACGCTTCTAATTCTACTTTTAAGGGTTTAAAAATAAAAATGCTTTATGTTCTCATGTTCAATAGGCGCGGCTTAGGCGCAGAGAATTTGGCTGTGTACTCTTGCTTAGATTCCGCCTTTTAAAAAATTGGTGTGTCGCCTTAATGCGCTCCTTTGCGCTACATAATTGATAGGCGCCTAGGCGCAACACGTGGCGCTCAACGCCACAGTCTTGATATATATATATATATATATATATATATAATTATATATTAATATATATTATATATATATATATATATATTTATATATATATATATGATATTATATATATCATGTATATATTATATATTAATATCTATTATTAATTTACTATATTTATGAAGTCCGAAGTTTGAACGAAATATTTTCCTTTTTAATAATACAGGTAAAAATTTTAAAGAATACTAAGTGTATTATCCATATGTGTCATATGTGTTTTCTCATAATAAGTCCTCATTGTCAGAAGTGGATGGTAATTAGTGCCTACTTAAATATATCTTTATCTTTCAGCGGTCATATCTTAGTTTGATTAATTAAGTGTCGTTAATATAACCATTATTTATGCATATTGTAAACTTATTTATCTGAAATTCCTGTGTCTGTGTCTATTGAATTTATATATTATTAGATGCATGCTAGCGAGATTTGAGATTGATATTTTTTTTCATATATCGCCGGGAGTGGTGTGATAGTAAAATATAATGTCTTCGTCTCTCGCGTATTGGGATGAGCCGATTTTGGGATCAATGTAATTATAGTTTATATCGTGTTTATTAATACTCTCTATGAATTATGTGTTTACGATGTTTATATTATATAACATTATAAATTGATACTACTTTTATTAGAGCTTTATATTTAGTAACTTAAATTATTTGTTATATTAATGTGAATTAATTACTATAATGAAGTTGTAAAATATTGAATTTAATACTATATCATATATATAATGTATAATATCTGAGTTATTTTTATGATTATTAATATTATTTATTTGGATCATGTTATTATCTATAAATAATATTTATCGATTTCACAGTTGATTGTATAGGGGCTTTGTGGTATTTAAAAGTTTTTGTTTAGAGTAACTGGGTAATATTTGTTTTTTAATTTAGTGGTAGGGCAATCACCATTGATAAGAGTGGTAATACATACATTTGTGTGTTTTTTTACTCTCAATTAATCCTCAATCCACGTTGTGTACTGCGATGGCTAAAGAATAGCCATCATTAATACTTATCCACCATATAATATATTAATATTATCATATTAATATATATATATATATAATATAATTATATAATATATTTATATATATTATATATAATAATATTATATATATTATATATCATATTATATTAATATATATTAATATATATTTAATATTATTAATATATTATATTAATTATATATTATATTACTTTTAATTTATATATATATATTATTAATTTTATAGTTATATTATTATATATATATATATATTTTCATATATATATTATAATATTATATTATTATTATTTATTATATTATATATTATATATTATATATATATATTAATATTAATATATTTATTTATATTATTATATATTATATTATTATATATATATATATTATATTATTAATCGATATACTATATAATATACCCGTGTACGTAAGATAGTTTGCAGGATCGCTTGGATACCACTCATAACTCTTTTTATATCCTCCTAACATACCTCTCTATATACTTTACCTACAAGCCTCCACTCATATTTTGTGGAAAATGTTATATATATATTGTTGAATTAAATATATTCTCCAATAATTTATGTACTCAAATATAACATATAGCTTTACTGAAAGCCTTTCATAGAATGAGATTTTGTGCTTGTGCTAATTGTTGCTCGATAAATGGGATCTGATTCCTCTCATGATTCGACATAGATACATATAGGTTGGATTAGAGAGTATGCTGATATGTACTCTTCTGAAGTAGTTCTCTGCATTAGTGGTGCGCCAACAATATTTAACAATTGTTATTCTCCACAAGACCAGTGTGAATCTTATTCACTCTTGATTGCTATGGTCTTTTTCTCTGGTTCTATCTTTATAATTAACGTTTAAATGGAGAGTAGTCTTCTTGGCTACACTCCCTGAACAAACTTTTCAATCTCTGGATCGCTAGACCTCCGCTATATTAATATAGTAACGTTTGATCGGAATGTGCAGCAATGTCTCCAGACATAACAAGTTATTGTAATTGCGTGCTGTGTTGTTTTAGACTTCTGTTTGTCCATATTGGTTGGGGCTGCTGCTAGTTACTCTATTTAGTCCTTTTAGAGCAGTCTATTGCCTGAATCACATTCGAAGTCGCATCTCGCTTTAAATTAAATTTTAAACTCTCTCTAGTTAAAGAACAATACGTGGTCTGATAGTATAATCTATGAGTTTATCTCACTTTGTCATTAGGATTTTGAATACAGATATGGCTACTTGTAATGCATCATCGAGTTCTTGCAGAGTTTGTATGATCGTGTTATATCTATCTTTTCTCTCTATGTGCTCGAAGGTCGCTTTCTGTTTTTTCTTGAAATCCCTGTGCTTTTTTCTCAAATAAATTAGTACATTGCATTCATATTTATATTAGTAATTATATTTTGGTATAAATAATATTAATAATGTATCTACTAATATTGATGCAAAGTATACGGTTTCTCATAATACTTTTTGTGACTCAACTCAAGAAGCGGTTTGTCTAATATGGATCGAATCTCAGCTTATAGTTATATATTATTGAAAGAAACATTGATATATAAAGTAGAAAGTATAATTAATTAAAGTGATGAGATATATAGTTACTATTATACTTAATATCTGTATATATATTTAAGTCTTCTTGATATACTATATAAATATCTAAGGATATTGACTATGTGTTGTAATATTTGTACTCACTACATTATATTTCATATTATTACGGAAATGAGATGATAGTTAAATGTTGCAATACAATATAATATACTAGAATCTTCAAAAATTAATATCTATATAGACTCCATAATATCTCAATGATAGTGATGTAGATGAGCTTGTATTATACAATACTTTCACTGCTTCTTCCAGAAATTTTGTTGTAATAATTGTACTTGCTTATCTATTCAAAAATATTTATAAGTAATTGGATCCAGAATATTAGATAATAACATTTTGAATTGAGTGTAAGTATAATACTAGAGTGTTGGTATTTCATATAGATTAAATAAATATTATAGAAAGCCTAGATAGATACTTAGTAATTTATTTAAATAGTATTATCCTAGTAAGCTGTAGAAAAATGTAGTCAAAGTATTTTATAGCTATCTCATTATAGGCCTAGAGAAAATAGTAGATTAAGAATATATTAGTATTAGTGTGGTAAAGTAAAATAAGTAAAATATAATGCTATCTCTTATAATATATTGTACCTCATAGTGAGTGATTTTGATAGAGTGAATAGGTGATAATTTGGTTTCAAAACACAACAACTATTCATCGAATATCTCTCTCTCAAAAAACTAAGCAATAGCTACAGGACCGCATAGAAATGGAATTGGTACTATATGTGTAGTTCTTGGCAAGAAAGTTATAATCCTGCGGAACTGATAAAAAAAAATAATATTAAAAAAAAGAAATAGAAGAAATAAAACATATCTGCGGAAAATTTACGAATAGCTATTAGAAAGGAATACATTTTTTTGCGAATCCATTGGTTCGCGTTATAGTTTTCAGAGATTGTAAAAAAAAATTAAAATAATGATAAATTAAAAATAAAAATAAATAATAGGTCTCAATTTTCGTTGTTCTCATTGAGACAGAGGAAGCCTATACAAGATAAATACCCTATATATATATTATTACTATTGCAATTGTTAGGGGTGAGCTTCGAGCCGATGCGTAACACAGGGGGACTGTTTTACCATACCCGTGATAGGGGATAGGGCCGATAGTAACTCTCCCCTAGCTCGAATTAATCCTCCAAAAACCAAAGGCGGATAAGTTCTCAGGAGACTCTCCCGCGGAGGGGGGAATTAGTCCTACCCCGTAGTCCCTCGAAGGCGAGAGGACCCGACTCCTAGTCCATCTGAGTGCGGATATACCCTTGGGGTATTCTTTTATGTTTAAAAAAAAAAAAGCAAAATTATAAAGAAAGTCTATTTTTTTAACGAAATACAATATAAACGTTCTAAAATAGGCTCTCTATATACTATATTCTTATTTCATATTAGCCAATTAATTTTTTTTATTTTTTATTTTTTTTTTTACATTCATATTCTAAAATATATACCATGGATTTCGCAAAAATGTATATTCTCTTTTCGCTTATGTGATTAGCTATATGTAGTTTTTTGATAATATATATTTTATCTTATATATATATATATATAATATATAATATATTTAATATATATTATATTATTTTTTTTTATATATATATATATATATATAATACTATATTATATAACCGTTTAGCCGATATCAGTAATTCTTTAGCGAAGCTAATACATTTCCTCGATGATAAATTTTATCCTCTTTTTAAAGTTATGACTATTGGGATAGCCCTTATTTTTTGATTATTGAGTTAATTTTCTCTTATAGTTTTTTATTTTTTTTTTATTCATTTTCTCCGCGGAATACTAAAATTGAGAGGTCGGGTCTATTCCTCGAATGGTAGTTCCATTTGCCCCCATGTATTATTGCGTATTTGTAGTTATATTGGAGTATGAGTTGTGGTCTTTTACCAACGAAATTAAAGTCACCAATAATAGTAAATATTTAATAGATAAGAATAAATTTGGGCTCATGTAGATATACTCACTGTATATTATGTACTAAGTTATATATTAATAATATTTTTATATATAAGTAATATATAGAAATTTAATGGTGTTCCTTTGGTAAAAACCTACCTAAGATACTATATAATAAATTTAATATATATATATATTTAATATATAATATATTAATTTTATAATATAGGTTGGATTTAAAAAATAACTAGTTCGTTTTTTTTACAATATATAAAAACACGTTTTTTTATGAATAAAAGACAAAGGCCAAATTTTTGATTTTTTTTTGTTTGTTTTTTTATAAATTACTTTATTTTTATTAT
>JABUQX010036664.1:0-33752 GCA_015478945.1 Trachelipus rathkii
CAATCTGCTGTCGGCGATTCTAGAGTTGCTCTGGGTGTGGGGTCAGCTGTGGTGCACAATTTGTACAATCAACCTGCCGCTACCGGTAGTATGTATTTAGGGTGGGCTGGAGTCAATCCAATTTTTGATTAATCCGCTGTAAGTCTCTTTAATAATAATATAACACAAAGTAGATGAGAATAAAATAATAATATACTAATAAGGGTTAAAGATCAGAATGATAATTCAAAAAATACATTACACTATCTGCTCTAATAAATTTAAAATATCTAATTATTCATAATATATATTAACTGATAGAAAAATATTTATACCATCAATGTAATGAGAGAATAAACTTATACGTTCCCGCGTAATGCCGGTATAGCAATTACCCAGGTTGACCTCTGTCCGTTACTTCTGTGTTGATAGAGGTACGGTTCTGGTTATCAATCACAGGCTACAACGAGTAGACAGGTTGGAGTTCTTTATCTTCCCTGGGAGTCTAAGAATTGAAATGTTCATGCTGCGGATAACGTATCAATTGGTAGGCGACTGAGTTTTTGTGTGTGATTATGCATCCCGGGGCCTGGTACTCCCAAGCCCATGAACTGACAGTATTATAAAGTTACGATTTCCTGTAAGTTTCCTCGCTTGGAATGTGTTGAGTTTTGATGCCACATCTGAAAAGTGGGGTGATTTTGAAGTTAATGCAGCTATTAATAAGAGGTAAGTTTTTATACTCTATTATAATAAGTATTTGTTGACATAATAAGTAGGATAATAATGGATATAATAATATTGATAATGAGGAATGATATAATAGTTATGGTGTCACTAAAATAACATGAATAAACAAAAATATCCGGAAACATTATTAGATGCATTTATATTATATGGAAATTACGATAGGGAGACATGTTTAGCTCTACTAGTTTTGGTACTAATCTTCTTATAGGAACAAGTTGGGTCAGTGTGTTCCTATTCATTAGATAATACTCGGTAAAGTGATTTTTGATAGTTGTAGTATGCCAGGGTGTTGTTTGTCGAGACTTAAATAGCTGTATATTTAAGAAGTTGTGGTTGTCTCAACTTTATACAGATGATGTCACACTCAGAATTGGGCTAGATTCTGTCACAATAGGCAATTATGCGATGGATAGGTATGTTAAACAGATTATAAATAAGATTTTGAAAGCCTCGGAGGGGTAAATGATGCTTTGAGTTATTCTAATTTATGGTTGGAGTTTTAGGGTGGGAGTGATGTGTTAGGTGGATAAAGTTGAGCAGACTGTTCATCTAGACGGCACTCCTGGGTCGGGTCTGCTAATATCGTATTTCCGTCTGCGTCTTCTCATACTATGTCGGTAGCCGAGTGATCATTTGGGTGGTGTCGTGATGCTTATATTAGTATGGACTCTGGTTTTCGATTTGGTCGCGACTTCTTGGGAAGGCTAGAAACAGTGCGTATTCGTGTGTGGGTATGGTTCAATAATTCTTCGAGTACTCTCATAGTCTACATTTCTCTGTAGGTTAGCGTTGGATTGGGTTCGTCGACTAATTGTTATCACTTCTAGCATGTCTATTCGTTTAGAATAGTTTCAGAGAGATATGATTTACCTCTTTGAGGCGAGCAGAATAGAGGGTTGCTGATGCACTATCGATAGACGAAAGTTGCCGCTTCTAGTGGATCCATTATCAACATTTTTCTCCTCACTTGTCAAAATATTCTTTTTTCTGGCCTCCTTTGCTCAAAAATAATAATTCTTCTAACTAACTTTTGTTCTCTGCTATAATCTGCCGTTTCCTCCTCTTATTTCGATCTGTATTGATTGGTCGTGTTTGCATAATTGTGTCTTCCTACATTGAGAAGTGAGAGCCAATCATCTTCCGTCCCGGATTGGCATTCCTCCCGGAAGTTTTTGGATAGGCGAGAAGATTTGTGGACTTTCACCGTCTAGTGTCTTCCTTAGCGCCCCTGCGTTCAACAACCCTCTATACTCTTATGTCTTCAATACTCACGCAAGCTATTACCTCCGTCAGTGCTCTCGCACTGGCGCGCATATGTATATCAAAGAAAGAACCTGTAATTATTCCGGTGAATAATAACAGGATAAAGAGCTATAATCTAATTTACTGATAATTCTAAACTATGCGGAAGTTGAGCCATCTCTAGTGCTTCTCACATTGTAATTTCCTAACTTATTGAGATGGTCTTTGGAAACAGCCTTCTCTTCATATTCTCTCTACGTCTTAGGTATCATTCTATGTGGAAAATAAACTCACGTCCGTTCCTGTGCCAGTTACGGAGCTTACACGGGAGCGCTCACGAAACGCATCTATAGTGAGCTGGGGTGATATTAGTTTACTTTCGTGCTATCTAACCGATTTTCTGGTTTTTCGCCTAAGGAAACATACGAGGGGGAGGACTTGCGCTGGTGGCGCTTGACTATTACAGAAGGCATTTGACCGAGTTGATTGGCATTCGTGTCAGCTTTCTGATCGCACTTACTAGAACACTATCTAGAGCATCTCATGACTTCTCGCGTGTTGTCCTCTTCGCTGTCTCTTTTTTGCTTTAATTTTCATGCATTCTTACTGCTCTTCTTTCAAATTATCTGAAGCTTTAATGAAAGGCCTGTATGGTTCGATCAAGTTTTTGTGTGGTAGTTTGACCAGAGGTATCATTTAGCATATTCTTTTTTTTTTTTTATCTCTCTATTTCTTGTTATGATTACGGACGCGTAACTTAATATACTTCTTTCTTCTTGTCAAATATTTAGTGGTGGTGTCGTCAGGAGGGTTAATGGGTCTTTATCTCGCTACTATTTGAGTAAGATATTCGATTAGAGGAATCTTATCTAACATGCAACTATACCAAAAACCATCCTATCTCAACTCATAAGCCAGAGATTACAGCCTGTTCGTACCGCTCTCAAGTTCTGCAAACTGTTCATATTTTCATAAATTTCTGTTCCGTGGCCGAAGTTGTCCCCGCGTTCTCTTCTTACTCTTCATAGAATATTGCCTCTCTTTCTTAGTTCTTCTAGAATCTAAATCTTTTCCGGGAAAATTCTATATCGCGTGCGCTCGAGTGATTATACATGGAATGGGAGAATTATCTGGAGTTCGGGAGAGATAGCTCTCAATACATTGTGAAATTCACTTAAAACACTGAACAAAGTTATGAGTCTTGGAGATGCCATCACACAATCCAATACATGTGTAGAAATTACGAGATGTTTTGCTATGAGCTCGTTGTATGAAAACCATGGATCAAATTTAAACAGAGAAAGGTAGATATTTAGGTTTTAAGAATTACTTTGTTGGTTTTGTGCATATTTGATTTCGTAACTACTCGTAAAGAAAAGTTAAGCATATTTGCGGACAGCTAAACTCAAGTTGGTATTCAATAGTACCGCACGGTAGTTATAGGCGAGGGATGCGTTTACGAGTTGCCTTGCCTGTTGAGGTCGTGGTTGGATTACGTTGGATGTTTTCTTATGGCTTCGTCATAACGTCAATATGATAGGTGGAGGGGTTCTGGTCTTCACTAGCGTCGGTCTTGTTCGTGGATCCTGAGGTTTCGAGTCAAAGGCCAAGATCAGAGCTTTGATATTAATTCTTGTTTCTGTGTGATCTTTCCAGAGTTTATCTTGATCACGTAATGGTTTCGTGCCGGTTCGCGCCTGCTGGAGAGGTCGCACGCGTTGGTCCATCACACAACCCGTTAACCATAATAATAATAATAATTAATGAAGAAAGTTGCCATTGCATTAGCCTTCTTTCTGATTAGCCGCCCGGGGCAAAAATAAAGGATTGCGCTAGAGTGAAATCATATATAAATCATATACAACTAATACATTTATCTCGCAGCAAGTAACACACAACCATTTCTACGACACGCCCACGTATGCAAAGGGTTGCTGTATCTCTGTGCACTGAATTTTGTGCTGACAGAAATCGGTAATCACATGCCTATCTTAACACAAGGCCTAGTGTACTCGATTTATGTGGTGCTACTCTAATCTTCTCCACACCTTTGTCTTTTCTGATTCTCAGTGGAAATATTCTCTCCTTCCACATCATATCTCAGTTATTACAGGCTCGAAATTATTAATCTCCATCTCAGTGGTCTCTTAAATGCTGGCGGAGTACTGTGCTATTCAATTGGCCCCCCGACACCCACACGGGAAAATCTTTTGTGACACTAAGGACGGTGCTGGGAAGTTCTGACTCAGAGTATCTCTTACACTACCTCCATTGAAACATTCCCGTTGTCTCCACCCATTTGTGAATCTGCTTGCTTGGCAGACAACTGCTAAGTGAGAAAAAAATAATCCTTATGGAGGAGGTAGTAGATATGAAATTTTAGTTGCAAATGAACTGAAGTCTCGTAACTCAACAGTAGGAATATTCCATATAAACCCAATCATTCAAGAAATTATTAGGGGTCCATGGAAATTCGAGCAGATCACTTCTTTTGAAATCACAGACTAAAATAACAACCTACTTTGTGAATTACAAAGTACATATGGACCAATTAGAGTGTCTAAATCCTCAATACAAAACGAGCATGATAAAGATAAAAATCACAAGATGTTGTGGATCTCTAATATTCAATACTATAATATTTTTAAACGCGTTAGATAATTTCTATATGTACTTAATAACACACACACACACACTACTTCCTTATATATTAAGCTCTCTTGCACACACCCCCAAAGTCATACTTTATCTCCTCATTCGTACACAGTTAATTGCAATATCCTATTTTATTACATAAATATAAATGGCTTTTTTTTATTTTAGCGTTTTTTTATTACTTCATATTTTACTTCATACGTTTTGCCTCACTTTCTTTATACAATCGCTATATTATGAAGATTGATTTCTTAATTATATATAAAATATATGGTTTTATTATTAAACTTTTATTATTCAGGGTTTCAGTATTCTATGATATGTTTTTTATGTGTTTGTTGTTATAGGTAGTAACGCTGGTAGACTTTATGTTTTTCTCTCATCATGTTATACTTCTCTTTGGGCTATTCTCATTCATTCTTTGGGGTTTTTGTGGTCGTGGCAAGGAGAGTCCCAATATAATTATTTGCCTCTTTTCTAAGAACATGCCATTGGCAACTCGCTTTCTCCTCTTCTTCTAAGCAGTTATCCTCTTGGCACAATTGCCGAAAGTGTACCCTTGTTTCGCTAATTGGAAAGAATCAATTCATAATCCAGTTGTATCATTTTTTTCATCGGACCGGAAGGGTCAGATGGAGCTTATACATGGATAATAAAAGGCGATCAACAGGAAATTAAGACCTTGAACCCTTCTCAAGGGACATAGTATTTAGCATTCTCCTTGGCACACAAAGCACTTAAATAGGTTACGACGAGGGCTTTGTAACTCAATCCTCTAAACAACCTAAATATCGCGCTATAGTTGGCCATTTCTATCTCGACAGCGCAGGATAATACGGTAGAAGTGGGGTGTAATTTATTCTCAAACCACTACACTGGGAATATTAGGTAGAAAGATTTCGTGGGATGTTCTGTAGATGTTATCCACCTTAAGAAGGAGGGAGTCGTGGATTATAGTAATGAGTCATGTGTTTATTCGATAATTTGTCGATTACATCCCAGGATGGTGTCCCTCAAAGCTTGTTGTGTCGTTGGAGTGAATTGAGGTTTCGCACGAAGACCACCTGTATCCTCTCCTTATAGGGTTAATTTTCAGCGGAAAACGCCTAGAATGAGGAGGCGAACATTTCACTTATTAGAGAAGCAACCCTTTATCCTCAGTGGCACAATCTGAGAATGTGAGGGGAACATGAGTTTTAAACATTCCAATAGACTAAGGTATAAGTCCGAGTAATTGGTTAAAAAATGGGGTCCCAAAAAAGTGGGCGCGTGTTTATTATTAAAGCATTATTATTTAATTAACAATAAATTGCAACGAAATTAAATTTTAAGCTATATTACCATAATTAAGGTATTGAATAGTTTCAGTATATATAAATTAATAAAAATAATATAACATCACTCGTTATATGTAAAAATTGATATATTAAAGTCTACGTATTATATCACTACCTTATACTCATTTCGTTTTTGTTATTATATTAGGTGTTTTATACCCCAGTACGAATACTTGGTTGGTTACTAAATATAAATTATATAGTTAGTTATTTATTTAGATATTTTTATATTTAACTAATTGAGTTTTTAATAAATTGTAATACAATCCCTTATTTTTAACTTTAAATTAATAAATATTAAGTTAATATGTGAGAAAGAGGAGTTTGGTTTTTTCAAGATCACTCGAGTGTGCTTCGAAAAATTAACGGTTATAAAACGTAGGAGGTAGATAATTTGAATACATAATGTATTGCGCTGTTTGGACTCTCGCGGCGTGGGTTATTTTGCACAGGGATGGGAACTGTATTCATAATCGTGTATTTTCGCTTTTAGTAGGATTGATATTTTTTTTCGTTTCCGGTTATTGTATCTATTTTATACATAATTTTCTTATTATGTGGAATAAGATTTATTATTCTCACTCAAGTTTGGTTTTTCTTATAGTACTTTATTGTATAAGTTTAGAATGAATTATTTAATTAGTTATTTATTTATTATGTATTATAATAATACATATACATATTTTATATATAGCTAGATTTATTATGTGAATTTTTAGAAAGTGTTTATTTTATATTAGTTTATTTTTTAATTATACGTTGCTATTTATATTTATATATAATATTATATTTGTATATTAATATATTTTTTTTTCTTCCTATAAATCGTTTTTTTATTTCTTCGATTTATTTTTAAGTTTTTTCTGTTGTTTGTTGTTTTTATATATTTTATTCGTTTTTTTACTTTTTTTTTTTTTTTTTTTTTTTTACGTGTGTTTAATTTACTTTTATTTTTCCTTTTTTTTGACACCTTTTTCATATTATTTTATACTTTCTATTTTACAGTATTCACTTCTATTCATTTCCTTTATTACATAAGGTACTGCCCGTGTAATGAGAATTTTACTCTTACAGTAGTCTCCCTTCCTCGTTGTGCGGGTGGATTGTTTATAGGGAATTGATCCCTCTACATCTTGAGTATGGTGTGTGGCGTGTTAGATGTAGGGTAAATAGGACTTATGGGGCAGTAGTTGTATGGGTATATTGGGGGAATAGAGGGCTGGGGCCCACTATCAACCATATACCTTCACTCATCATTGCGAGGAAATGTGGATCTGCGAGTTATACAAAGCCTTGGGTGCAGCTGGCGGGGGGGATCGTTTGTGCTCTTTCGGTTAAGACCGCGGGACTCTTTAACTTGGCGGACGTTTTTTTCGGAAAGAAAATTGGGTATAGATAATCGGTTGGGGGATCATTTATCAAAATGGTGTCGTATAAACCGCAGGGATACTCTTAAAGGATGGGAGATAGGACGGGTTAGGTGGTGTGCACTGATCAATTTAATAGCAAAAGTGGCAATATTTGGAATATATTCTGCGATCTTGACTGCTGTGTACTTGAAAACAACAAGAGTGAAAAGAAAAATGTGGGTGCGAGGTAAGAACACTCTTGATGTGGTGTGGGTGAAATGTATGTCGTTGGTTCGGGATATTGGAATGTCTGGAAGGAGATTTCGACGAGGCCCGGAGCATTGAAGGAGTTTTGCAATTTTTGATGAGTGACCAATGATAGGCTGTACGATGTTTGGGTCATTGGCCGTGAAAACTAATTGAAACAAGGGGCCCCCTGCTAATATAATTGGGTTAAATAACAAAGAAGAACATCCGCCCCTTAATATATAGTTATTGGTTAGGAGTGGTTGGTGAGTGTCCTAGAAATTACTAATTGGTTTTAAATTGAGGAAAGATAAAAGGTCAAGTGTGTATTGGAAGGAGCAGAATATTTATAAGTCTTTTGATAGACGTGCGAAAAACGTTTAAATAGTAGTTATCGATTTTAATTGATATAATAATTTCGCTTTCGGCACATGGTTACTGGTGGGCTCGTTATGTAGAGAGCTATCCAGATTAAGTGAGTGGATAGTTGGTAGAGGGAGAAACACCATGAATGGTTGATAGTGTGGATCGAAGTGAATTCAAAAAGGATGAATCACCACAGGCCAGTTCGGATCGGGATTTTGCTGTGGGGTGCGATGGAGAGAGAGATAAGAGAACTTGGTAGGTTCTCTAGTGTGATTTGTGTTCCTGTGAAGAAAAAGAGAATATTCAATTCCTGAGTGGCGGGTTTTTTGATTTACGGAGAATATGGTGAAAAATGTGAAAAACATATACTCCTTCTATTAAACAGATCGTAGAGATGTACCATCGACATAAAGTATACATAAGGAGGGATGTAACAGGAGTCAGAGATTGGTAATCTCGATTGAAGAGTGTGAAAATAGATTTTGTGGTTGAGTGAAGCAGGAGTACATGTTTGAAGTGTGTGCTATACGATGTTAAAGGTCAGTGACGGCGTTTAAGGAATGGGATTATCCGATAATTATTTGTTCTAAAGTGTAAAATTAAGTTTATAGTGGGGCTTGGATTGGGAAGAGTGAAGGTGTATACGAAACGGAAGTAGGGTAAAATTAAGAGTGAGAGTTAAGTGAACAAGGATTTAAATAAGGATAGTAATGGTAAAGTTAGCGCTAGCTATGATCAAATTATCGTGGTCCAACGTTGAATGTGACGGGTGATACTAGACACCCAAAGATCTGGGCGGGCTAAATGTAAAGGAATAAATTGTGTTAGTAGTTAGGACAAACAGAGTAAGTGCATGTTTGGGATGTTGCGTTAAAAGAGTTAGGTAGCAAGTAAGGATGTTAAACACTTGCCGAATTGTGGAATTGAAGATAGGTGTGCATATTAAAAAAGCGGGATTAATGTAAAAAGGTACATTAAGCCAGTGATATGACATCTAAGAACTCATAATAAGCAAATGGATTTATGAAGTTACACTAAAAGTGATGATAATAATAGTAATATGCTTTAGGTATATAATTTTATATTATATATATATAAGTAATATGATGTATAAATAAAAAGAAATTTTTAATAGTATATTATATATATATTTAACTAAATTAATTTTCATTTTACAGCTATATAAATAGTATATTAATAGATAGTCATAATAAACATAAGAGGTATTTAACATAATTATGAGGAAAATGATTGATATCAAATAAAAAATTACGTAGTTTGTATGTATTAATTGTGGAAGATTGAACGTGAATTTGACATTAAAACACAATAATTTGAACATTTTTTCGGCATATTTGTGCATGCTATTGGCATTTTTTGCTTTCTTTTTTCTTTTATGACTGTGTGAGAGTGTTACATTTCGGTCCAGACATAGTAGTTGGGATTTAAAGTATATAATTAGGAGGTATTATTTATTAGATTGGGTTTATGAGTGTCACGAATGTTTTTTTGGTGTAATTTAGAGTGGAGCCCTAATGAGAAAACAATGATTGGTAATTGATAAATATTAACTTCAAAGTTCAAACATCGTTCCATAATAAAAAATTATATTGGGGTTTTTCAAAGGTTGTTTTGCGGGTTCGCTTTAAAGTTTCTTCCTCCTTTTTTCATTTATATATGCAAATAAAAAAATTCACTTATTTTCCGAAACAACAGGGACTCAATTCTGGAGAAGGAGAAGGAATTATTATTCGCAATTCCTTTGGGCTAAATCCGGCGGATTTCTTAAAGTGAGTACAGTAAGGCCTATCACATTTATTAGCCTTACAAGTGTCAAATATAACAAGAAAAAAACACTTACTACGCTGAATAAGTATTGCCCCTTACTTTTCAATATGATAACCATATGTGTATGGACAATCTTAGAATACTTATTATGAATTATATGGGAATTAATTTTTAATTTTTGCGATATAAAACACAATATTGGTTGGCAGTGTAATATTAAGATTAGTCTAAACTATTTATACTTACATCTATCCTCCTTGACATCCATTTTCATCAGTTAACATACAAGCACGTGAAGTTCAAATGTATTACTCTATAGGAACTGATGTTATTGCCTCCTTCTTGTATAGAGTTCTGCACTCATTGAATATTTGTGGCACACATTTATCGAGATCATCTCTTCCAGATAGATGGGTGCGAGACTATCCCTTGTTAAATGTCCTCGAATGCTATATTCTAGCTTTAATACTTGAGTTATTTTACCTTCTTTGGTAGGTAATTCGTGGCTCACTATCGGTAGACACGCTCTTTAGTAGCCTATATGATGTTGTGTTGATGCAAAAAGCGTCCTTACTATTAAAGAGAATATGCAGTGTGTAATTTATTAAACAGTTTCCACTAAATAAAGTCCTATTAGCTGAGTCGAGTTATTTAACTCGCTTTCTTTTGTATCACTCCTATTATCTAGCGTTTGCATCACCTCTTTCATTCACATTTTCCGCGTATTTTAGAGCAAGTACTTATAACATGATTTTTCACTAAATACTTGTGAACACTACAATGAAAAGACAGCGGAAGGTCTGGGCGAGTAAAACTAAGCACGAAAGCTGTAACCTATTGGTCGAATCTAATTGACTCTCGGGATTTAACGTATAGTTGTGGTAAACTTAGACTAACACGCTCAAGTTCACATCTCAAGTTTCAGCGAGCGCGTTCTTAATCGAGCGCTAGAAAATTGTTATATTGTCTTTTTTTTTTAAGCTGTGAAAATAGAGTTCGTGCTCGTAAGTAAAGGAATTTCCTGTATTGGTGACAAGATTAATGGGTGGAATGGGAGGAGGAAATAAATATACTAGTGAATTTACCATTCTCCTGGTTATGGCCGCCTTCTACGAAAGCGAGCGGGCAATTAGTGGAGTTTTTGGATAAGGAGTGGCCCGAGGGGAGGAGAGCACGGGTTGGGAGTTTCAATAGTAAAGCAATTGCTCAAATAGAACTTTTCTTATTTCACCCTCCATCAAGCGTTAAATAAAATACCTTGAATCACTAAGACTCACTTATTATATATGTATCATATCCGACTATTTTTTCTCATTACTAAGATTTTAAGCAATTTTACCTCACTTATAATAAAGATAAGTTTTAATCCAGTTCTTATCAGATCTACAAATTTAATAATTAGAAAAGGGAGTACGTCCTATTAACACCAAAAAAATGAAGAGGGTGGGACTGGGGGAAGGTCAAACAAAATGAGAGCAACAATGGACGGGGAAAACTTCATGAGTGAATAATTACATCCTAAGCGGGGACAGAATTTTCAGTTTTATAATAATTTTAGGCAATAGATGACGGTTTGTTTACGGATTGAGTGGTAAGGAGTTGTAGAGGGGAGCCATTTATGCTGAAGTTAGTTATCGCAGTGTGGGCTTGTTTGGTGGGGCATATTTTTATTAGAATGGAATGATGGTTTGATACCCTTATGTTGGGTCGGGAGGTGAGTACCAATAAAGGGTTTGGGAGGGAATGTCCTTTTTTTTAAACGGGGTCAGGGTTGAGACTCGCTCTCGGGCAGGAATGTAAAGGAGCTTAATATGGGATCTTGGTGCCTTAAGATGGAAGAATCATAGGGTGCTGCTTTTTTTATGGGTTTATGGGGTTAAGGAGTTCACGATATTTGTGATAGCATCTCAGTTCAAGATCAAATGTTTTTATTCTTTGACAGATATTGCCTGGAAAATTAAATAAAAAGGGGGGTTCTATAAAAAACAAAGAAAATTTTGATTCATCGCAGAGAAAAAAGACCAATGAAGGTACAGAGGATAGATTCAGGAGATGGAATTTACACATTTATGTGAGTTAAATTTCTATGAAGGTTGGGATAATTAATAATAGAATTAAGTGGGGAGGATATTAGTTTACAATATTCCATAAAGGCACCGAAGGTGTGTAAAGGGTAAAAAATTATACAGTAATATCAATTGGTTCTAAACTAGGGTTGAGGAGTACTAAAGAAAGGCCGGTGTCTTTATTTGGAGTGTTTAAATAAGTTATAGGTAGAAGCGGCTTAGTTGGAGAATTAAGAAACCAGTGGATATAGTACATATGGAGGAGGTGCAATGCGCAGAGCAGAAGTCTAAATCGGTGCTTGCAGGGGTTTCTTATTCATGCTTTTATATAGGGTTGGTATGTCAAACGCATTTTGACTTGTCTCGTGGCGGGAGGTCGGAATTGTTTTGTGACGTGGGTGGTAGGATCGGGTGTGGGGCTTAATGTAAGAGTGAAAATATCTAACTTATACAGTACCCGCTTTCTGCGCGGGAAAATTTGGTTAATAATATAAGGAATGGCTACTTTTCTTTAGGTAAACTAAGAGGAATTTAGAATTTGAGGGGGATGATGGATGAATGGCACAGCTAAGGTTGTAAGTGATGTTATGAATATTGCGAGTGATACATAGATAGTGGGTAATTAGATGTAACTGATTATCTGGGGTGATGAGTTTGGGGGGTGTGTGATTAGTAATTATTTTTGATCGGCAAGACACAACATTAATAATTTTAAACAATGTACGAATATATTTATTTATAAATTATTATAAAAGCGAGAGGAAGTGGATATAAACCACTAGAGTTTGGGGTAGGGGGGAAGAACTAAAATCATATACACCTTTATTTTTGTTTTTAATAATTTAAAAAGGGATTCAAAAAATGGTGAGGCGTTTGTTATAAGTTGTTGGGGAATTGATTGAATTTTTGGGCGCGTATTTCCACTTCTCTCTTTTTGTGTTTTATTTTTTCAATTTTTGTATACCGGTGATTTGTTATTATTTTTAAGTGAAATTCAGGTATTTGAGTTTAAGTATTAATTATTTTGTTACTAAAGATTAATGAATCAAAATTTTGAAACTCTTTGTTGAGGATAAGGATCTTGTTGTTGAGGGTTCTTTGTAAAAAATAAATCTGTGTGGGCAGGAACTTATTAGTTCTTGATTATGTATATTTGGGTAGTGGGTTTTGGTAGGGAGATTTTGTGACGAGTGTGTGAGTGGTTTGGGGCTTATTAGGTTTTGTGTTTTGGTGCTTCACTTAACCTACAACTTTCCTATTTTTTTAATATAAAATTTTGAAAACTATTTGGGATTTATTTTATCGGGATAGAATATTTTTGATTTTAGAAGATTTATAGGTGTTGCTTTGGGTTGTGTGGTCGGGTAGGGTCTGGTTGTAGATTATTCGGTTTTCCGTGTAGTGCTGAGATAATTGTTAATGAATTGAGTGTTAGTTATAGTGGACGGGGCGTCTAATGTTGTTTTTTGTGTTGTTAATAGGATGTTGAAAGGATAGGGAGAGAATAGCTGGTGAGTGTGTATAAATGCGCATTGCGAGTTGGTGTCGTATGTATCTTTTGAAAAGTGTGCTTCATCGATGAGGGGGGGTGGTGTGATGAAATCGCTAAATAAATCTCGATGTGGAAGTAGGTGATTTGAATGACTGGAACAAGGTAACGTCTGAGATGGAGTGTGTTATATTTTTAAGTTTTGTTTTTCCTTTGAAGGGTTTGGATGTGACACAAGGGGGGGACGGGGGATAGCGGTTGCCCATTTTTCTAGGATGAGTTGTTTGTCGTAGGCACGGTGATGCTAGTATTATTTGTGAGTGGTTTGTCAAATTTCTGTATAGAAAGTGTGGTGAATTTTTACCTTGATTTTGGGTTAAAAGGTTCAATTTGTGTGGTTGGCCGGAATAATTCAAGGTGGAAGACCCTATTATCGCTTTTGCATAAACTAAGGAGGGATGTGAGGTGAAGATATCGTAAAAGAAAGTCGTACATTCTTTGTAGGATAGGATCATGAATACTGGATGATGTTGTTTGGGGGCGATGGGCCTTGAGGGCGATTCAGTTCATTTTGGCGTTGCATGTCTAGTTATACCTAATGGTGTTGTCATGCAGATGGATAAAGTTAGTAGCTGGGTTGGCTACTTAAGTGGAAGTAAGAATATCGGAACGGTACCTGGCGCAAGGTTGTATGTTTCTTGCACGTGGTTTGAGAGTATCATTTACTATTTTTGTATGCCCTTGTACGTTTTCCCTAAGCGCATCGGTTTCAATTAGATCTGCCATGTCCAGGTGTGGCTAGGTTTAGCGATTGTCATTGGGCTAGTATAACGAGGTGTTTGTTCTTATAACTGGGTGTGTTGAACACTCGGTGGGTCAAGTATTTGTGGGTTGTGTAGGGTTTTCAAGTGGTGATTGTTTTATCTAGAATTTATCATTGGGTGCACGACTCAATCAACATTAACCATTCATAGCCGTCACTGCGTGACTTGGCTTGGGTTTGGCAAGTAACAGCGTTCTAGTAAGTAGAGACGAGTGTCTTTCTATTAGGAACCAACAATAAAGAGGTGTAATTGATAGGAAACGTTAAGTACTGGGTTATTGTTTTCATCGGGTAATTTGGAAGTAGGGGGAATCTGGATAGGTTGTATTGTTTCGCCTCCTAGTGTTCAGTATGCCAAGTTTGATTAGGGGAGTCGAGCCGTAAGTGATGGGCAATGGGGGGTTGTGGGGGTTTTAATAAGCGGTTGCAATGCAGTGGGGTTCTTACAGGAGTATATTGACTGGTGAGGTGATGAGTATTATTTGGCAATTGGTGGCAGAGAATTCATAGATGGATTCTAGACTGTGAGATGCTTCAGGCGGAGTGGATTATCTGGTGGTCGTGCTATGTTATTGTGAAATTTGCGGGTGTAATTTCGGGGTGGGGTCGCGGTCTGGGCAGGAGAGTTTGACAGGAGAGAAATTGAAGAGCATAATGGAGAAGTTTGTACAGTTGTCGTTGATGCGGGTTTCCCAGATTTGTAGTCTCGCGTTGAAGGTAGCATGAGGGAATGGATGTTTCCCTTTTGGAATAACAACTATAAATACCACTCAGGGATGTACCGCTTATAAATATGTTTTTTTTGCTTTTTTTTTTTTTTGTGTGCCGGGGGTTAGACAGTGTATCTGGCCTTGGTCTGGGTTATTTACCTTATAAATGGGAGAAGTAAAATGAGGTTAGCTTCGTCGTAAGATGATCATGATGATGAGTAGTTCTGTGGAATGAAGTTTGAAAGTATAGGGGAGGTCTGAAAGTCAAGCAATTTACCTGGGTGTGGTTCAGTGGGGTATTGGGTGAGAGTCATGGGAGTGGGCTATTGAGGACTTTATTTGTTAAAGTTTGTGAGATTATAGAGTTTACGCTTGGGCACGAGTACTGCCCTGGTTTGTTCGTCGGCGCTTTTCGAGATGCGGTTTGTGATATTGTTGGGGAACACTCTCTGGGAGGTGTGAATGTTAATGATATCGGAAGACGGATAATTAAAGAGTAGCTTTAGGTAGTGATATTGATGGAACATTCAAGGGAATTATTGTACGCGCAGAGGGGTTTGACGTTCCAGTTTTTTTAAATGTTTTTAACGGCATATGCTATCGGCTTCATCCATGAGAGTGTAACAGTTGAGAGGTTGTTCTTTTCGCGGTCGTTTAGCTTTGGTCGGCTCTTTTTTGGTTTTGGGCTTCGGCTACTTAAGAATTTCATTCCGGTAGTGGTAGGGAAATAGTTATTTATGTTCACTTTATAACAGAAAGCTCAGAGGTACAGGGAACAGGAATATCATATAGGAATTGAATATCTAGACACCATGGTAGACGCGTTACTTTTCCGAAAGATTGCATTCTTTCATTTCTTTGCTTTTATTTAGTTTCATTGGGGTTTTTCGTCTTGGTCGTATAACGTTTATAGTTGCTGGGTAATCATATTTTTATCGTTACAAAGATATCGTTTGAATAATTCAAACTATAACCCATATAAGGGGGAGGAATTGAAGAATCATTTTGAATGTCATTAAGGTAGCGTGTTTTTAAACACCGTATGCAGGGGAGGAGGTAATACCCGCAGGGATCCTACTTGGTTAAGGGCAAATGTATAGGCTGGGGAGGGACATGTTAGTTGGCTGGAGGCACGGACCCTTTCCGGGTCGGGGATGACGGTGATGTGATTTGACATCGTAAAAACGTAAGAGTTAACGCGGTAGAAAACGCTTACGCTGGGAGGGGGCCGGGAGAGAGAAGAAGAGTTAGGGGTATAAGATCAATTTTTTAAATGGGAAAAGGTTTACGGGATAGGGAACATGATATCTGCGGATTATCTGGGTGCACGGTTTGGTAGGTATTTAGTCAATGAGAACTCGGGATGAAGCATAATAGTATGGGGGTTGCAATAAGATTTTTCTGCGTCTTCTTCCGCGCATAAGAAGAAAAACGGGACGGCAGAAAATGAGAAGAAATACGATTGTTAGTGAATAATAAACCAGTGGAAGAGAGGAAAAAAAACAATGGACAGAGAGTAGGAAAATGAGCACATTGGAAATACAGAAGGTGCGCTGAATGGTTGATGGCCACAAAAACATCAGCCTGGGCCAATGTTTGAGGATGAACCCTTCACTGCCGATTCCATAGAAGTCTAGACGCAGAGTTGACGGACCGTACCATCGCCTCTGGTCTCCAGTAACCGGCGCTACTAGGAGACTACGCGGTGTTCGTTAAACGTTTTTCTGACTGTGCGATTAATAAATTGAAAAGATATAATACTAAGATAAGTTTGATGTTATATAAAATAAGTCTGGATGTCTGATGAAGGAACTTCTTGTATGTTGTAATAAAATTGACGTGTAGTGTGGATTAAATAACATATACGATTGATCATATATACTTATGATTGGTTCTGCTAATGTTTAACATCTTTTTTATATTATATTGGAGAGATCCATTTTATAGTAACATTATGGTTGTGTATACAATTTTTTGCTTAAGAGACTTATCGGGGTCTGAAGATCTATTTTATTTTTCACTTTTATTTCATTCATTATGATATAGCTACGGGGTACTTACAAGTGCATCTTTTACGTTAACGCCTCTACACATACTCCTTTGAAGTAAAATATATTTGAATTGGCTTAAAAGGTAGAAGATTTATATGGATGGGATTACTTCATCTGGGACCAACAGTTACACCTTATCTACGTTACTTAATTTCAGCCTCTGCATATTACTATTCACTTCATCTGAGAATTATTATATTCTAAAATTGATCATCACTCTATATTTAGTAGAGTTGAGTTTGACATAAATTAAGATAGTTATTATTGAAATTATGAATTTTTATGTTCTAACCTATCACTTATATAACCCATTTATATATTAATCATATATATATAATATATCATATAATAATATAATATAATATATAATTAAATATAATAAATATATATATATAATAAGTAACATCTTAATAATATAATAATATATTTTCTACCAAAATTTCTGTATTCAGCGATAGAATTTCTCTATCACTTAAGGGGGTTAAATTTGTAGGATTTAAAATAAATTTCACAGTCATCGGAGAATATAAAATAAATTTAAAGAGAAAATACGAGAATAAATGACAAAAGACGTACATAAAACATACATTACATTGAACATACTAATAAAGCCTTTATGAGGAAAGCTACTTACTATCATACTTCGATCAAATCTCCACATAAATATATTATGGGTTAGGGCCCGAGTGAAAAAACAATTTAAAAAAAAAAACCTTTTCTTCTCACGTTTAAAGTTAACTGTAATAAACCGGACCACCAGGCAAATCCCGCGCCACTATACTGAAGAGACCAATATACCACAAACCCTAGAATCCAGCGAGGTGGAATTTGAGGGTATAGATGGGATTTTTAATGCTTTTAAAAAAGTATTATGAATTTGTTCAAAAATTTTCAAATTTGAAGCTCAAATATTTAAAATAAGAGATAATAGTGTTGTTGAGTGACTAAGAGGGGAAAACCAAAAAAAATATTGCTGGAATGTTTACACACATTAAAAAAAGAAAAAAAAAAAAAAAAAAAAAAAAAAAAAGTAATACAGAATTGGTACTTTGAATCATTAAGGAAAAATTATTTACCTGATTATTATTACCACTTATGTTAAATAAAACCAAAACTTTCAACAATAATTAAAAAATGTAATATTTAAAGAATTATACACTAGGATCGAGAGAAGGAATTCCATTAATTACCAAAGATTTTTTAATCCATTAATAAGGAGAGTTTTCAAATAATGCCTTCCCTACTGGAGGAAGCATTAAGGGCATTAATTGAGGGATTAATGTGGAGTTTTCAAATAATGCCTCTCCTACTGGGGGAAGCATTAAGGGCATTAATTGAGGGATTAATGTGGAGAGTTTTCAAATAATGCCTCCCCTACTGGAGGAAGCATTAAGGGCATTAATTGAGGGATTAATGTGGAGTTTTCAAATAATGCCTCTCCTACTGGGGGAAGCATTAAGGGCATTAATTGAGGGATTAATGTGGGGAGAGTTTTCAAATAATGCCTTCCCTACTGGGGGAAGCATTAAGGGCATTAATTGAGGGATTAATGTGGAGAGTTTTCAAATAATGCCTTCCCTACTGGGGGAAGCATTAAGGGCATTAATTGAGGGATTAATGTGGAGAGTTTTCAAATAATGCCTTCCCTACTGGGGGAAGCATTAAGGGCATTAATTGAGGGATTACAGTAATACTTATTACTTTAAACAAAAGTATAAGCAAAAGCATTTTATCGCTCAAAATATGGATTTTTAATTGTTTGTCGTTAGGACCTGACTTCCAATTACTTTCTCAGGGGATGTCCCTTCCAATACATTCACGATTTACTTTTGCAGGGTATTTTGTATACATACAGACTGCGCTCCTGACAAAGTTCTTCTATTCTACAAATTCCCTCGCATGATTCTTCATAATTATAAAAACTTGCTCTAGTATTTACTGCAGAATTTACTCATGTAAAATTCAGTACGAGGGACCTCTTGCAGATTCTTCAATTTAATGGAAGGCATAAATGGCTCTTCGTTCTAGTTAAAAGTCTCTTCTTTCGCTTTGCAACGTATTTTCGCCAACGAGTGCTTCCTGTAAATTTAAATAATAATAATAATTAAATCTAATAATAATAATTAATATAATTAAATAATAATCTAATATACACTCACATTATGAGATATAGTTTTTTGTCTTTTTGGGAGTAGGTGTATAAAAAAACAAATGGAACCCATTCCCCACCCCCCCCATTCAACTCACCAAAAAAGCGCTCAGAACAAGAGCGCTTAATAAAAATGTTTTTGGGCCCCTTATACTTGTTATTTCTAGCTAACACTAACAACAGGGAAAAGCACATAGCAATACAAACAATTATGTAGCGCAGTCCTGAAATAATTAGATCTTATACAAGATGATGTTCGTTACTAACAGGAAGGAGCAAAGAACTCGGTAACACAGGGAGAGAGTTTGAAGAACTGATTAGTAGTGAATGTGCATCAGGTACGGAAGGCTGTGTATTGAGAGGTAGCATCGTTGAAACAACAGTCAGGGAAGGAACGTGTCTTCTGAAGTGCTGAGATCACTGGAGTCTTGCAACCCCCAAATAAGATTTATCTGAGACGATTGTTTAGCAGGAGTAACTTGTGGAGAGAGTGAGACAAATATAGGAGCGACAGAGATAGGGAAGATTCGCAACACATTCATAATTAACCACTTTGTGAGAGAGGATACTTCACCATAATGTGAGGCTGGTATGAACATAGGTGTAGATGGAACGTGAAAGAACGTCATCCAAGGCGTATACTACTCGTGCTGATCTAAAAAAAATAATACAACTCGCATGACCATGAGGCAGTATCCCCCGATCGCCCCCGACCTCCCTCACCACTCTCCCCCAAAATTAAAAAAAAAAGGGAAAAAGTGTATCTTTTTCTTTTTATTTGGGGGGGACGTTTTAATTCGCAGTTGATGGCGCAGGATGTTCGCACCGATTTAGTGAGGGGACAAATTCGGCATTGTTTCCCCCCAAAGTGGTTTTTTCAGAAAAACCAACATATAGAATAAAAAACTGAAAAAGAAGAAATGCACTTTGAGGAGTTTTTTCTACAAAAAAAATTTTATTAGAAAAATAAAAAATGTTTATAATTTCAAAGAGTTAATATTGATGGAAAATTGTAAACGCATAATACACTATTTTACTTTAAATTCTTGTATACATTAAATCAAATAAATATCTTCTTTAAAATAAGCAAATTATATTATTTTAGTGTTTGCTTTCAAATTTGAGAGAATTTCTTTATTAAGAAATTTGTGCAAGAGATCACTTGATGGGACTTTTTGCTCACACCAAGCCTGTCTTCTTAGCTTTTAGAAAACCCCCCCCCCACAAAACAAATATCTATTTATTTCTATATTGGGAACAAACCTTTCTACACTGAGGCACGAATGGGCTTGTTCGGGGACGAACCCCGTTAATTATAAGAAAAAGATCTTGGGATATGATCAGAATTCCTTATTGGCTAGAATTGTTTTTTGATTTGGGTTTTAATCCATAATTTCCACATTTTTATTTAGAAAGAGAAAGTAAAAGAAAATTTGAGCCCCTGTACGCCCGCATAAATTTAAGGTATTTAGTGGCTCTACTTGTAAATAAATACTACAGGGCAAAATGGCTTCAAGTGGGTAAATACGAGTCAGTTTGTAATTTTTCTTAATAAATTTATTTTTTAAAATATAAACTGGAAAGCCATTAGGAAGTTTTCACTTATGGTTTTATTAGTCTACTCTCTAAATATATAGAAGATTAATTTATATTTTGTGTAGTTATTTACTTAAATTTTTATGACAAGTATAACTCAAAAAAATTATACATCTCTTTCATGAATTGGAGAGAGGAGTAAAAACTCTCAATAAATATTCATATTGTAAAAAAAATTCTAGAAGATAGTTTGCACGGAGATCTTGAAAAAGTGAATCTATTCAAAAAATCCATATATAAAACATATTATAAAACAAGACAGTGTTCACAGGTAAGAGTTTTTCATCTATAACAGCATTTTACAGTATTATATGTGTAGTTTTCTTGTAAAACTATTAAAATGGGGTATCCTCACACTTATGGGAAAGTGGAGTAAAAATGAGAAAAAAAAGTCTTCTTTTTCTATGCAACTGATTAGACACCGGTTTTAAAATGTATTTTACCAATATCTATAAGCTATAAAATTAAACCCTTTTTTTATATATATGTTTTTAATAAAATTTCCTTTTATTAAAACGGGTATTTAATTTCTTTGGATCAATGTTAAAGGTGTTTAGATAAATATTGACAACTAGCCTATTTCCAGCTTTGCAGATGCCACAGAGAAGTACAAAAGTACCCAAAGAATGGTAGGTGTAAAGGTGACTTATGTAACACCCAAGAAAGACTCTTACATGCTATTATAAGATGTTGAAAGATGGTGCGAGAGTATCCGCGAAACCACCAGAAGATACAAATCTGCATATGAAACCATGTTCAAAAGGATAGAGGAGTAGAGTTTACAAAACCCCGGAAGTAAAAAGTTGGTTAGAGTACAGTAATTCTGATTGTGAGTGAGAGGTGTCTCACGGAGACAGCTAATGATTCTTAAGCATATGGAGAAGAAAAAAAATTTTATTGTAAAATAATTTTGGTTCAATTTAAAAGTAAAAAAAATAAAAAAAATTAAACTTCCTTTTTTTTGTTTCTTTATTTTTTAATTTATTAAAAATATTTTTAAAAATAGTATGGTTCCATTTTTAAAAAAAAGCAAACAAATAATTATAACACACGAAACTCTGTATGAAAATAATCAATATATATGCTTATTTAGTCCTCTTTATGTTGCTGTTTAAAATGTAATAATAAAACTTAAATATAGAAAGACTAGTTTTTGGGATGATCCCAAATTAATTTTATAAAACACTTTTTAATTACTTGTTTTTTAATATTGAGATACTATTAATGAGAGAGAATACTAGAGTGAGTTACAGATCATTAGAGAAAACTAATATTCAATGGACCCTCACTTTATCCTCCCACGCCATAGTCGCACTTTATCCCATATTCAATTTTTGGGCGACTTGCATTTTTTCAAAAATTTACTAAAAATGATTTAAGTATTACAACATTTTTAATTATTTTCGTCATGGTCATAACAATTAAGCGAATGGTTAAATTGGAAAAATACATTTACATAAAACCGGATGTTAAATTGAAATTTCGAGATTATTAATTAACTATTGACCTCTTGAAAAATAAAAAAAAAAAATACAACAAAAACCTATTTATAAAGGGCCCATTATCCCCCGTTTTACGGTGTGTTTTAATAAAGTTTCATTGAACATAGAAGATCAAGGGAAAAAAGTTAGATTGAGGCTGTTGTAATAGCAAATGCTATGAAAGGTGCGAGATATTATTCATGATTGTATAGCTTCAACCAGGATCAGCTTATCTTGCTGCTGACTGATAATTTTCGGATCCTATACTACAGCAAAATCGAATAGATTTATAATTATTATATAATAGTGTTATTATATTAAAGATAATATATAGTATATATATATATATATATTGATACTCATAATATATATATATATATATATATATATATAAGGATATTAGTTACCGGTATACATTATATGGTTCATGGGGAATTAAATACATTATATAGCTATATATATATTTCATTTTCTTTCAGTATATAATATAATATATATATATATAACAGGGGTTGTATATTAATATAATATATTAATATAATATATATATAATAATCGATAATACATAATACACTATACTAGTTCTATTTTATTTATTATAATAAATCATTTATTATTTATACATAATTAAGTGTATTATCTATATTAGTTACGTATGTTCTGTTTATTGTTGTGTATAGTGGGGAGTGATGAAGGTGAGGGATGAACCGTATATATATTCAGGAAAGTAGGTATGATTATATAGTACTAGTATCATACTTATTATTATAGTATATGAATAGTAATAATATATAGTAATGAATAATAACACTCTCAGACACCAATGGGCCATTGATGAAAGAGGTAGTTGGACTAGGGAATGTATGAGAAGGGTAGATTATGTGAGGAGAGTGTGAAAGTGAAGGGAGAGTGTGAAAGTGAAGGGAGAGTGTGATAGTGAAGAGAAGTGTGAAAGTGAAGGGAGAGTGTGTGAAGTTGGAAGAGTACTTGAAAGGAAACAGTGATGGGTGCGACGATTGAATTATCTTTTTCACACTTTTGTCAATGACTTCACCTATTATTATCCCTTGCAGTTTGAAGGGCGCCAAAGTCTACCATCGAACTTTGACTTAGATTGTTCATACTTCTGTGACATATCACGGTCCAACTCTGAACTTTGTTCCCTACCACTTCCTGTTTTCAATTGGGATTTTTTATTTAATTTCTTTTGATATATTTTTAGATATAAGTACTTTGAAATGTTCACAATAATATTTACATATAAGTGAGTGACCGTGGGTGTAGGAGTTTTTCTGAATAAAAAAACATTTTTTGACGAGAACTCGTAGATACTATATTACTTAAGCTTCGAGATATAAACTCATATTTATACTATTATTTAATATAATATATATGTAATTATTAATTATTATATTTATTTTATTACCCGACATATAATCTACGATAAACTATTATATCACCTATATACTAGTATTACTAGGTCACTCACTATATATATTCTTGGAGAGAGCTTTTGGGCTATGGCTATGTGTCTAGCCACTAGCAGGCTAGGATTAGCGATAAATAGGGTACTTAAGGTCGAAATAGGTATTATCTTCCTTTAAAGATTAAGTAGATTTATAGAGAAATAATAGTTAGGCATTTGGATCTATTTTTAAACACCTCAGTGGTATCGGCGTGTTGCTTCTTACAATCCAGCTTTGCAAATGAACAGGCCTACCGGGAGAATGGTTGAAACAAAAAATTGTTTGCAATATAGTAGCGAATGATATTAAACACTTTATTTATTATAGTTAATAATAATATTATATATATTATGTAATATGCATAAAGTATCATATATTATTAATAATAGTATATATGATATATAACTATGATAATTTACTAAGCCTTCATCCTTATACTTAGTTAAGATATAGATTCACTAGCTTCATAACTCATATTATATATGTTTAGTTATATATCTATATATCTTTAATTATTTAAGAACATATATTATATCGATGATTAAAGACATAGGAAACTATCTACTCATTAGACAAACTATTATATAAAGTGTATTAATACATATATATAAATAGTATATTAATTATAGTAAAAATAATACACAAATAATATTTTAAAATAAATTTAAAAATAATACTATAATATGTACTTATAAAATTAGTAATCATAGGGGAAAGGGTTAACTCAAGATTGTTCTGAATCATAATCTGGTGGGGAAATAAAAAAATTCTTATGCGAAAAAACCCATCAAACACCTCATTAAAAAAGAGTGGCTCTTTTTGTTTTTTTTACTTTTTCTGGGGGAAGAAAAAAAATAAGGGGAAAAACCTGGAGTAGCTTTTGTTTTTACTATTTTCAAGAAAAAAAACTCTATTTTTTTGGGGCGCACAAAACGAGAACCACAGTTTTTCAGCTCTGGGACAAAACATATTCATGCCAGACCATAAGAAAGGAAACCCCACCATAATATTGCATGGTGAAATTTGTAGTGGAGGGTGATAATTGATCCAAGGTGAAAGAACCAGCAAGAAGGTATAGATACCTTAGGAGCATACTACACACCTCATTGGTTTGTTTTTTTAATTGCTATAGCCCCAAATCGCTGAATGTATGTGCATTCCCAGGGCAGTTTCTTCTATAAGTCACAAACGAAACACTCCACATGGGGAGAGAACGACAGCCATTACAACAGATAAGACAAATGTTTATTTGGTGTCCTCTGAACACATGCATTACAGAGGCCCCAGACAGGGGTGTGGGTGAGGGGGAAACCCCTCTTTTGATATTTCTAGATTCTCCATATATACACACAGATGTGTTGAATTAGATCGGAAAGCATATGCTGAAAAAAAATATCGAGTGTGAGAAGAATCAGAAAAAAAAGTATAATTCCCTTCTGGTGTGAAAGTATGTATTCTGTTCGCTACCATGGACAATGCTATCAGTTCAGCCGAAAAAAACAGACGAATAAAATAAAAAAAAAAAAAACACAGACGAATAGTTAGTTATGGATTGATAAAAGAATAATAAATTGAGTCGTAATCTCCGAAACTCACAGAGCACTAGACTCCACCGCTATCTCTTCGAGATATCTTACGGAAACCATCGAGTGTAAATATCCATATCGAGTCGCTATGGGCTTCCCCTGTACATAAAGGAATCCCTCAACTGTACCGGGTGTGCCTCTGTCTTTGCTAAAGATTGGAACCCAATGCAAACAGCAGGAGGTGGATAAACCCACTTTGAATAGGTAGAGTTGAAATCATTGTGCAAGATCGCTGGCTGAGGAAGGTCGAGGAAAGCGAAGATGGAAGTAACAGCTCCAGCAAATGGCCAATAAGAAGGGTTGTGATGGACTCGCATGAAGAAACTGAATATGGAGGAATAAGGAGCACAACAGTTGTTTCCTCCGCACAGACAGTGGAATCTCCCCTGCCTCCACCTTCAGGCTTACCTCAGAGAGGAATGAAATGTTCCTGTGATTATCCTCAGACTTTCAATATGAATTTGCACTGGGTCAAAAAGAGAGGTATGACTGGACAGTCTGCCCATATATGGTACAACCATAGTCTAACTTAGCTCATACCAGCATGATGTAAAGGTGGAGCATGGTGATTCTGTCCACACTCCAGGTCTTAGAGGTGAGGTGGTGTAAGAGATCCAAGGAACGGCGGCAACTGACTTTGAGGTGAGTAATGTGAGGAAGGTACATGAGGCGCTCATCAAGCAGCAAACCCAACAACCTCACCGTCGGCTCCACATTAATGATGAAGCCAAAGCGTAATATTGGAAGCGATTGTATTCTACTTCTTCGATGGAGATTTTTCCGGAAAAGCACGACTTTAGTTTTCGCTGAGTAGAATGTAAAACCACGGGCATAACACCAGGAGGAAACCCTGTCGACGGCGAACTGAAGTTGACGCACCATACAAGAAAGTTTTGCTCCAGTGATGCACAGGGCAAGATCATCAACATAGACAGTGCAGCGGACCGAATTCGGGATGGCATCGACTACTCCATTGAAACCTATTACGAAAAGCAACACACTCAGCACACTGACCTTTGGCACTGGCACTCCCTCGTCTATGACAAAACGCCTCGAAAATGTGGTTCCACAACAGACTTGAAATGAATGATCATACATTCATAACTTAATGAAGAGGGGAAGTTGCCCCCTGAGACCTAAGGAGTGAAGGTTTTGCACATGCCACATGCTATCATACGCCTTTTCGAAATCAAATAAAACGGCCAAGGCCATTTTATTAGAAGCAAATGCCTCAGGAGTGTTGTGATCTAAACGAAGGAGATGATCCCGAGTAAAGTGATGGCGACGGAAACCAAATTCAGAAATTCAGTTGCGGAAGGATGAGCATGCCTTAGCATCTCTGGAAGGAATTGCCACCAGGGCAGGGGCTCCATCCTTGCATAGGTTTAGGGCATAATGAAATTCTGCTCTGGTGAAAAATCTTCTCCAAGGGGAACAGAAAAGTCTGGAGTCTCCACCCGCAAGTGGTCAAAATGAAAAGGTTCATGATACCAGGAAGCAAAGTGATAGCCTAACTCATCAGCCTCGACTCCTTTAGCAGAGATGACATCAGAGTTATGCAGGAAGTAAGCAAGGAGGAAAGGTGGATCTGTATGTTGTTTTCTGGAAAATTTCACACAACCTTCTGGACCGAATGATACAGGCGTAGAAAAATCAACGGCGGCAATGTAGGTGCGAAAATACTGTTTTCTCGTTCCATGATTAATACTCCGGAATCGGGCTGCTAGAGCTTTAAAAAGAATAAAATTGGAAGATGTGGAAGTTTGTTTATACAGCCTATATAGTTTACCCTTTTCATGATTAGCCCGAGAACATTACTGGGTCCACCAGGGAGTTGACATGCGGGCCCAGAGGAATGTTTCCTGAAAGTAGGTAAAGACATCCGCCGACGACGAGAACAGGGTAGTTGTAAGAAAGATGGGAAAGTAAGTGGCCTGATGAAAGGAAGACCAGTCCACTCTGTCGTATTGCCAGCCTGAATAAGGTTGTTGCTGCGGACTTGGGCTGAAGGATTTGATGATGATAAGGTAGTGGTCACTTCTACAGAGGAAAGCGAATCTTTCCTACCAAAACGGTCCATAGCCGAGATTGAACACAATGAGATTTTAGCACAAGTAGAAGTGCCCATATTAAAACACTCAAATGTTGGAAAAGCTGTGTTGTGACATCCCAATGAGAAATTCTGCAAAATACCCAATAGTCAGTAGGTACGGTATTAAGATAAGTCACAGAGAGTAACATGAGAGAAAGTAGTGTGTGCCGGCGATGAACGACAAGTGGTCCAGTGGACCATGGTAAGAGAGTTGGGAAAACAATTGTCCAGAGCAACAGGAACCACCACGCCAAGTGATTTGTTATCCGGCATGGAAGTCTGAATGGGGGGAAGCGAAAAAGGAACAAGTTATGGACACAATAGACGGGGCGATGTGTGATGTTAGAGGAGGAAATATTCGTTGCAGCAGCAAAAGAAAAAGGAAGATGAGCCAGCTTCCCCTTTGCAAGGCGGGTAGCTTCACAATGGTCATACTTATAATGGGAGCACTGCTTAAAGGTTTCCTTCTCCAAGGGGAAGAAGGGGCAGTGGACCTTTGCAGTTAGGACAACAGGAAGGATGTTTTTCACAGTTAATGTGGAGAACTTCCTCATGTCGGACATATGGTCTGGGGAGACTGACAACATTTCTGGAGGTGACCAAATTTATGGAACCTGAAACTTCTTCTCTACAAGGGCACATAGGTCTGAACCATGTGCATGGTAAAAGCAAGTTTTACTTTGGATGGAGAGAAAGGCACAGAGAAGGTAAGAGATGAGGGTTTGTCATTGCGGGGTTCTCCTTACATGGAGGGAACTGATGAAAGTCAGTTATTGGCAAGTTGTGTTTCTGTAAATGAGTAAGAATGTCATTCAAAGTATCTGAACAGAACTCTGACGCATATTTGGTTCCCTTTGATGTGTTAGAACAATGTCAGGTTTAGAAATGACAGGAATCTTCCCCAGATGTGATAGGGAAGCAAGTACGTGGCTTTGAGTTGTAGAGGCAGCACGGGTCAGGATGGAACCGTTCCTCATTGGCGTAGCCTGTGGCTCAGTTCTATGAAGAGCATCTTCCAAAGCATCACTAAGGATGGGCTGGCTTTTAGAAGTCAGTGGATGTGCTGAAGTCGAATGTACATAAAAATAAAGCAGGTAGGAAATAAGATTTGGGACCCCTGAAGGGGACTCTGAGAAAGTGATCATTGGGGTTTGTTTATTCTGCCATTTAGGAATGGGACCCTGCTGTTGCAAATGCTGCTGGAATGGCTGATGTAAGTTTTGAGCAATTAGGTTATTCTGAGAGGCCATAACAGCATCAGCTGGTCTAAACCAGGTAGTCCTGGAAACAGGTCTGTAATTTAGGACTACTGGTTGGGGTTGTGGAGTCTCCACCATTTCATCAATAAAGGAATCAAAGCCCCTATTGGTCACAGGTCAATAATTGGCCATAAAGGGATCGGGCTGGGGCCCTACAGATGGTGAATTACGCCATTCTTTAAAGCGACCTTCTTTTTATTTTTACCAATGAAGATTCTCCTAGTATACTTCAGCTACGTTATAAACACAAATGAATATAAACATGTATCCCGGAAGCGTAACCACGGAAACAGCGCCCACCACAGACTCAGGGCATAATACTTCTCACCTAAAAACCTCTTCCTGTAGGGTGGCCATGGCCTCGGAAAGCCTCCTGGAAATCCACGTCGACACTAAGGTGAAAAATATTACTCGTGCACCATGCCACAGATGGGATGAGAAGCCCAAGGTTATACACTCAAGTGCAGGACAGCCTCCTCAGTGGTTAGGCAAGGTTCGGGTCCCGAACAATAGGCAGTCCGGAGAAAGGCGAAAGTAACTGGTTTTTGACCTGTACCCTCGCCCACGGAGGAAGGAGGGCAAGAAGGGCATATGATACACACAAGAGACAACACAGCTCGATAGCCACAAGGATACAGAAGGAGATTGGGAAGACTCTCAGAAGAGATATCAGGAATACATGTATGTACAGAAAACGGAGAAGAAAGGACAGAAACTGGGAAAGGATGGATAAGATGAATGGGATACATAAAATATAATAATAACAACAATGATAATAATAATTATGAAAATAAGAACCACAAGAAGAGAAATAAAGATTAAACCAAGAATAAGAAGAATAAAAAGAAAAATAAATAAAATGACAAGAAAATAAAAATAATAAAAAATAATAATAATAATAAAGATAAATAATAATAATATAAAATACTAAATAACATAATAAATAATTTCAATAATAATAAAATATAAATAATAATAAATAATAATAAAAATATAAAAGAAAAGAATAATAACTAAATATAGAACATAAGGGAGAGTAAGACAACCGTGAAACGAAATGAGGGGGAAAAATCAACCAAAATCAGTAACGTAAATCTTCACAGATACAATTCAAAAAATGTATCCGAGTCCTTCACCACATAAAGGTGGGTATGTTAATGGGCGGAATGAATAGATAATAACAATAAAATAATAATCACTTAATAAATAATAATACATAATAATAATTAATACATATAATAATAATTAATAATATAATTATAAATAATAAATATATAATAATAAATAATAATAAAGAAATATAATAATAGAATAATAATAATATAATAATATTAAACAAAATAAAATAATAATAAATTTTCCTACCTGAATATCTTCCGACCCTAAATTTTGTTCGAAGTTTTGATCATTGTTTCTATCATCATCTGAACTTTCAAAGGGTTCATCCTTAATTTCAATTTCACTTTTAATATTTTTAATATCCAATAATCACACATAGGTATATAAAATATTACACTGATATATATATATAAAACAATATATATATATAATACCATAAACATATATCACTAATATATATTATATATTAATATATATTATATATATATATATACCCTACTATAAATATATAACTATATATATATATATATTAATATATATATAATATACAATACTAATATATATATTACTATATACTATATATAGCATAGCGTAATCTGATACGTATTATGATCAAGATATGTATATATATAATATATATTTATATATTTATATATATATATAAACACTTTGGACCAACAGCTTTTTCATTCATTAGCTACAAGTATTTCAACAAATCTTCTTCACTTAACTACATCCTTCACGCTGGAAAAAAGCAATAATCATACCGAAATTAATACCTAGAAAAGACCCAATCTCTCTTCTTCATATTTACCCATATTCCTCCTTGTGCAAACTAATGTAGAAGATCATACTTACCAAAATCCAACCCCACTTTCACTCCCCAACATGGCTTCAAAAAATTCCACTCCACCACAACAGCACTAATAAACAAAACAAAACAAACAGATTAAACAAAACTCCATCCCACAGAATAATACTACTAGCCATTGACATTAGTAAAGCTTTTGACACTACCCAGACACCTCCTCATCCAAAAAATCCTAAACTCACCATTTCCTAACAATTACAAAAAATGGGTAGCTAATCTCGTATCTGAAGGCACTGAACAGGTATCCAGCAAACACCAAATCTTAAAAACCGTAAAATTAAGTAACAGAGTCCTTCAGGGCACCATTTTGTCCCCATTCCTGTTTAACCTCTTTACAGCTGACATCCCTACCCTCCAATCTTCCAATTCACAACTCATAACCTATGCAGATGACATAGCCATAACCATGATAGGCCCCTCAGTATCCATCACTACAACCTATACTAAGGTTTACCTAAACCATCTAGTTGCTTGGATATCTTCCAACAGAATGTCAGCCTCTGCCCAGAAGTCATCTATAACCCTGATCAACACTGACAGACACCAATAATCATTACACCTACAAGTAATTCTAAATAAATCCATCATCCCCCTAAACAAAACACCCAAAATTCTCTGTATAACCTTTGACACTCACTTCACCTTTAAACCTCGCATTCAAAACATTATAAACACAGCAAATAGGAAACTAAATGTCCTTCGAACTCCTATCTCAACACAATTTCAGCAACCACACTGACAATACATACAAGCAATTCTCAAGAACTACAATCAACTATGGATCAACAGTTTGGTACCTTCAAACCTCATCCACCAACATTCAAATTACAAAGAATCCATAATACTGCCCTCAGAACTATTACAGACTGCCTTAAAACCACTCAAGTTCATCTACATGAAAAAAAAAAAAAATTCTCCCCATTCAGGGTCATCTGTACAGGATAGGATCACAATTCTCCGCTAAGGCCCTCGACCCGACCCACCTATGACATAACTACCTACTAGATCACACTATACATTGTTTAAAATCCACTCCCTCCTCCACTGCCCTCTATTACAGTGCGAACACTTCAGAAACATAACACATCTCTTTCAAAACATATTCACACATACTTTACACAACAATACCTCAACAATCGCCCATCAAATCACCTTATAAACTCTCACACCCCAGAAATATCAGCAACACAAAATACACTCCCAAGAGGGATGCAAATCTTACTATCCAGATTGAGATCTGGACATCCCCCAGGCCTCCAGGAGTAGACACAGGTTTCAACTCCAAGATGCAACCTCTCTAATCTGCCAAGATGCCTAATAGAGGCTGAAACAACCCACGATCACCTCACTCTTAGATGCCCCCTACCCCACTAGTACGCCTGTGTGCCTGTCCGGGCTGCAGTCGGGCTTCTGGAAACGCAGCTTAAGTTACTGCAAATTGACGCTATCCCATTGAAAAAGTTTTCCTTGTTTATGCCACTTGCGTGCACGATTTTTTGGCTATATGAGACTAATGAAATTTTTATATGTGTATAAAAAATATGTAAAAATGTAAATGGCTTTTATTTTTTCAGAATATTTTACCTTACTATTTAAAAATTAGTAATTGGGCTTCGACTTAATTTATTTAGAATCTAGTATATAATGCGTTCGCACAGTGTCTTGTTCTTATGGTGAAAATGATTGGGCAAACATATAGGGGAAGTAGGTCAGGCGCAATAAAAATACTTATGAAATCTTCATTAGAAAAATTTGCAGTGAGAATAATTTAAGCAATAAGAATTTCATTTTTCTTTTATAGGCTCTGTTCATAAGAATGCCTTTAAAAAATAAACATATTTATCTCAGTTTGTGTGGAATGTGCTGGGAGGAAATCTATGGTATATACTGCAAGCATATTCTATGCCCGTGTATCTACGTTTACTCTAGGGTAAGAGCTCCGCGCTACTTTTAAAAGTGTTAATTATTTAAGTCTTTGGTCATACTATGGTTATTTAATTGTAAACATTATTATAATAGGATTTCCATAATTAGAAGAAAAAAGTAGTATGACTACAGGCTATCAAAGTTATCCTCAGCCGAAAAATAGGTAATTTATTAGATTAATCATGATGTATATCTATATTTATTAAGTCTGATTTTGGTGTGGGGTGTTATTATTGCTATTAAAACTTTGATATTAATGATTGATATTGTTAAAAATTTCTTAAAGAGTTATATTTAAAATGTTTTTGCAGTTTTCAAATAGTGCTCTTATCGCATATTTTAAAAAATATAAAAATAAATAAATTTTGCAAAATGTAATTATAATTTTCTCCTTTTTTTTTAGGGACCATCAATCGATGCTTTGTTCCGATTTTTATATATCGATTGCATTAATAGCTGCGTTTCCAGAAGCCTGGCGCTGCAGCCTGTTTGCAAAGTCGACTCGAAACGCTTCAGGTGAAAAAAAATTACATGACCAATCAGAGAACCCAAGGAAATTTGAGTGCACCGGAAACGGCCGAATACTGGCCCCGTCGGATCAGCTGACAAGTGTAAACAATGCCAGAGTTCCATCCGTTCAGTCTTACTTTTTTGGGTTTTTTACAAAAATGTTCAATATTTTAGTAAAAATAATCTAAGGGGGAGAGAATCCCACTAAATTTGTAAAGTCGATATTTGATTTAGATTCGTATTCCTTATTCTTTAAGAATATTCTTATTGGCGTTAGCAACACTATTTTAAGATTTTTAAATATATTCATATTCCTTACTGAGGCAATCACTTTGTGTATCATCCTAAGTCCTTATGAATTTAAAAGTTTTATCCCTTTATTATTTATTTTATTTATCTATTGTTACCACATGGCCTCTTGTCTGGGGTAGTTGGTCAGGGGAAAATATTTGTATGGTTTCTGACCAAGTGGAAGATGCAGGAATATTTAGGTAACCAAAGCCCTGCTTCAAGCGCGATGTAGTCGGAATGCTTACCACCATAAGGCGTGGGTTCGCATCCTAGTATGCAGCTTTTCCAATGCGAGAAGCATGAGAAAGTGATTTTGTTTGTGAATAGAAGCTGTTCTGTTGTATGTGTTGTATGGTTGTGATGTGTGTGTATCGAGATTAGTGTAATACACTATGCCGTAGACTGCAATACGTAATATTTAGGAAATCTCTACTAACGACAAATTTTTGTGTCCACGTTCGTGACGAACTAGGGCTGGGAAGACCCATACTGAGGAGGGGAATCCTGTTTGTAAGGTTAGCCAAAAGCTCCGCCTTAACCCCACTGAGCAAACGT